>CABFVZ010002243.1:56484-101682 GCA_902151445.1 Timema monikensis
TTTTTTTTAGCAAAGCGTATCAAAAAGTATACGACTAAGTCTCTACTTTCAGATACACTTTGGGGGGTATTGTAATGTAATTGATTTGCCCCTAAAAAGTATGTGAAAGCATTGACAATAATATCGTCCTAATTTTAATGATAAAATGAGAATTGTATGACGAGGGGCTCCTAGTATAATATATAACTTTATCATTTTAACCTTGTAAATGGGAGTCCATTTTTTTATTTCTGAATCAGTTTAATTAATGCGAAAATAGATCATGTCGAATTATATACGCGGGCTAGCGCGGACAGGTGTTGCTAGATGCCAAGTGAGTTCTGTCAGTATTGGACACCAACTGCCTTTACGTTGCACCATTCTTTGTATATATTCCTTGGTCATGGAAGATTCGAGAAGGTTTAGTTTAGAAAAACAAAATACAAGACAAAAACATCTCTGTGCTACTGGGAGGTTCTAGAGCCGGAAAATGACTCAAGTTACATTTTAAAATCTCTCTTCGAACCTTCGAGAAGAGGAAGTTATTATTTGAAATATATATATTGTCAAACTGACTTGGCTGGTGTCACGTGCGTGACGTCACTGTCCAGTGGCTTTTGCCTTCTTAGAAGGTGAAGTGCTTTAAGCGCCATTTAATATACTACATAAATTTAAATGAAATAAGATACGTTTATAAAATTAGGACGATATTATTGTCAATGCTTTCACATACTTTTTAGGGGCAAATCAATTACATTACAATGTATGAAACTCGCCTAACACATTTATTTCTTCCACATATGTATTTATCCGTGTTCTCTTCCTTTTCAATAGCAGTAATGCACAACAATCCAAAACATCTTCATCTGAATCGGATTCAAAACTTAAATCCAATAACTGTTGCCCGGAATTCATATTATGCTGAGAGAAATACAGAATAAACTGATATGTTAAATATACTACAGTCAACTCAAGTCTGTTCACTGTGGCGCATATCCGCATTAGTCCAGTCATGTCAAGTCAAGTCCAGTCCGGTGGTTGTGGCGCCCTACCTTTGCAATAGCCAACTTCAGTGACTGAATGATCTAAGGCGCTACCCTTGCAGTAGACTAGAATGCCGTTGAAAAGGAGATATGGGTTCGAATCTTAGTCAGGTGTACTGATTGTGGTATTAAAATAAAATATTCTGCCTCCAATCAAATGCATGCACACTTCCTATAAATATGACCTTTCTCATCGATACATAAAACCATTAGAGTAATTAGTACATTAAACTATATCAGGAATGGATAATAGGATCAATGATACTAAAAGAATTGCAATAATCATATATACAATTACTGTTTACAAATAAATACTTGTAGAAATTGTGCAGTATTGGTTTTTAATAGAGCGACATACTGTATACTAAATAATTTTTCGCCTATTATAATTTTTGGACACATGTGTGCATTATTAAAATTTATATATTTCTAACTTTTAAAACTGATACTAGCATTGGATTAAATAGCCAAGCTAATAATCTATTTGCTAGTTACGTTTATAGCTGCATCTAAATATGCACGATATATATACGAAGTATTCGATATATTATGTTGTGAGAACGAATTGGTGAACACGTGGTCTAAGGTTTGAGATTATCTGATTTAGCTTATTAATGATAGGAGGTCTACTTAAGAGATCAGTTACCGGGATGTATTAATAATTTTTTTTCTACGTGATTACCCACTTTTTCTCCACACAAATGCTTGTAGGCCTAGATTTCTTCAATATTAATCCTTATAAGCATACATATATAAACGTGAGTTAACATTGATCAGTAAATAATGAATAAATTGTTTCACAATTCCCAGGCCGCCACCGTGGTTCGGATTCCACGTTAAACTGTAGGTCCTTCATTTCATCTCACAATCACCCTACCATTACACATTAGCGTAAGTGCGTATAACCCGAATGGGTAGTAAGACGCGGCGCTAATAATAATAATAATAATAATAATGTTTCACAATTCTTCCTATTAAAATGTGTTTTTCCATTAAAAATATGTTCTTTTTTTTTTTCAAATATAAAAATAGTGGCACATAGTATGTATATCAAACATTTTAGAAAAAAAATCTATTTGGTTTCGTAATAAAGGAGCTTTATATGCTAGATTAGTTAAGACTTGAAAGGTAAAATTCAAGTCTTCTTAGTTTATATATATATAATGTCTTAAATGAAGAAAAAAGGTTGATCTATGATTTCTGTAACGGGTTGTTAACGAATTTACCAATTATATAGTTTTTCCTCTTCATCAGAAAATGCGTTAACAACCCGTTACAAAAGTCGTAGATCAACATTTTTTCTTCTTTATATCTGTCCGGCTGAAAAATGTTTCAATTAATTTCTACCGTTGTAAAATCTAAAACGAAAATATGCTCAGAATAATTGATTCCACTTTTCTCTAGTATTTATTAAGTTCAATATTTTTTTACCATTCATCTTACCATTTGTTATGGCTATATATGATAACTACTTTAATGTGGTAGGGATGTGGAAGGAAGCATTTTAGAAGTAATCTACCCCCATTTGCGTGGAAGGAGATAGGGAAACCATTTACAAAACTCCACCCTTTGCAGACCCAACAAGGAATCGATCTCTCATAGCCCTTATTAATAAGGCCAGACTGAAACTATAATGATACCTTAATCTTTTCGGCCAATGAAGCGAGAAAGTTAAATAGTGGTAAGTAAATAATATATACATCAGTTAATTATATTTACGGAAAGGATAATTAAATTTTCTTGTTTGTAGGGTTTATAAATGATATGTTTATTATGTCGCAATACGTATACAGTTAGCTTTATAAATAAACTAAACCAATGGCATCAGTCAGGTGTGCTTTTCATGTGTCACTCTAACGAGATAGGTCAAGAATCAAATCCCCGAGAAAGTGCTTTGGAGGGAAAGGTTTTCCCACAAATACGTGTGAACATTTCTTCTTCAAGTGAAATTCTGGGGCGTTTTGCTTACATTTCCCTTTCTATTAGATATAATAAGTCGCATATAATTATCATCAATTTTTATTCAAAATTAGCATAAGGTATTTTACTATTATATTAATTTAAAACCATTTGGTAAACCTATCAAAATATAAGGATTACATGGTTAATATTACTATCATAGATTTAAATTTATATTCTAAACAAATTTTCTTTTATATGCCATAATGAAATGTATATATTATTTCATAGCCTATAAAATGAAAAAATTAAGCTAGAATGTTCAAATGCAAGAAAGTAAATTTAATTTTGTTTTGAATATTAAATAAATGAAGATATTTAAAGCAACATAGTTGGGTATTTCAAATGCAAGATGTAATATAGGGCCTATTATAAAATAAATATATCAACATGCACTACCAAAGAATATTTACCTCAAAATTTTGGAAATAATTATTGTATCCTCTGTTTCCACTGAGAGTTAGGACGTTAGTATCGATTAGTTCTACTATGGCTTAGCTTAAAATGATGGTACTATCATGTAATCAGTCAGGGTACGACATTTCATTAAAAAAAGGAAAATACATCTGTCACCGTTCTTTAATAAATATAGTCAAATAATTCGTTTATTTATTGACCGGAAAGGTTTATAAGTTTTATTATAACTGGGACACAGGGAAAATCTAGACGCTGATGGTAGGATCACATTATAATGGACCTGAAAGAGATAAGGGTTTTTCTGTTCATCCATTCATAGTGTCTTTAATATAGTTCCTATTCAAATGTGCACAATTTCTGTTAGAAATTTCACTTAGATATTAATAATTTACTGTTGAAATATTGTGGAATGAATATGGAATAATCGGATGAAAGAAACCGAATTTAAAATAAATAAATGGTAAGAAAAAGTCTTACATATATTCTCATAAGGGCCTAGATTCTTATAATTAAGAATATAATTTTCCAAATCTATTTTAATTAAGTTTATCCTGGAATACACTATTATCTGGATAGCCAATTTATTTACTAATTAAGGTAATTTAAAACACTTCCCAGACACCCATTGAACGAACCCATTAGTACCATTTTCTAATTATTTCAAATTAATAATAAATTAGTGATGAGAAAACTACTTCTAAATTAAGTTCTCTCTAAAAATTACACACACACACACACACATACATATATATATATGTGTGTGTGTGTGTGTGTGTAATTTTTAGAGAGAACTTAATTTAGAAGTAGTTTTCTCATTACTAATTTATTATTAATTTGAAATAATGAGAAAACTACTTCTAAATTAAGTTCTCTCTAAAAATTACACACACACACACACACCCACACATACATATATATATATAGTTTAGTTTTTAGGAGAAAGTTTAAATCTTTGATTCATTTATCCGTATGACCTTATTGAATATTTTAGAGGGGACTATTTTTATGGTCGACATTGTGTACCACAGGGTTAGCATATCCAAAGCAAGTGAGCAAGCAGGTGCTGCTACGATAAATGCGTGTGGTCACGATAGGAAACAGCTGGTGTGAAGGTGGGTCGAGTCCGAAGGGGATCATAAATTCCCGAATTCCAAAGTAACTGTTCGGGTTGACGGTGATGGGTAGATAGAGAGGGGAAAAAGGGGGTAGAGGCAACCACTTTGTGCTGTAGCGCCTCTCTTTCCCATACCAAAACCGTATGTGCACCTCACTGGCTAGTATTTCTGTAACGCCCTCTCTCTCTCTCTCTCTCTCTCTCTCTCTCTCTCTCTCTCTCTCTCTCTCTCTCTCTCTCCCACAACCAATCCTCTCTCAACATTCACTCTAGTATCCATTACTTCTTGCTTCAGTTCAGTTTTCTCATCTAACATCACAGGTTTAAAGGGGAATGGAGGAATTTAAAATGACTAAGCTATTTGATGTTTTAAGGTCAAAACCATATGACCAAATTAGATTACTTTAATGCAAACATCTATTAATGGTATATTAATACACCTGAAGATGTAACTTAAACTATAAATTTCAATTTTACCATCGTTAAAATAAATAGATAAAAGAAAGTGGTAGGTGTATTAGAAGCGTTATACATACGGGGAAAAATACCTAAAACTAATTTATTGACTACTAATGGTATTATTTTCAAAAATTGTAAAATAACAACAAAATACAAATATAAAATATTCAATTTGACACTTTTTATGATCGGCTATGATCCGGTCCCTCAATGTTATTATTAATGTGACATTCCTCTCCTTCCCAAAAGCCAATACCGGTGCAGTTATCGTATAATTTTCATATACAGAGCCCTTTATAAAAAACAATCATATTTTTTTGGTCAACATTGATAACATTTTACTTTATTGCTTGTGTTATTTTATAGGTATTGATTGCTTCTATCAAAGGTCAAATTTGCAGATCACATGATATAAAATACATGAGAGTGGACCTGATAACTATTTATGAAAACTGAGCTGGGAATAATACTCTTCTTTCTCGACTTGGTTAAATATTTCAACGTGTAAATGAAAAAATAGTCTTGCGCAGGTAAATAATCAAAATTTTCACTTCTTCAAAGTTGTTCTCGTCTTACTATCTATCCAGACTGTTCACATTCTTATACTCTATTGATGTAGGGTATTAGGATTACACCAACATTTGATTGAAGTGAGAGTGGTAAACCACTATGGGAAAACCACCACAAATTCAATAAACCCGCACAGAACTACAGAAATCTTTCCGTTACAAAAAAATCAGAAATTACGAGACTGATGACTTTGTTTGCGTTCCCACTGGTGTGGGTTGAGGATTCAATTAATGCTCTACTACTAACGCTCTTCAGTGACCGATTGTTCTGGCCATCTGATGACGGAAAGATCAAGGTTCGAATCCCTGTCGGATCTGCTGTGGGTGTTTTTTTCTAAAATTGTTTCCCATTCTCTCAAAAGCAGTTTGGAACTTCCTTATCCAATCCCCGTTAGAGCAAATATTATGTTTGAATAAAGCCAAAACAGGTAGCTAAATGAGGTGATAAAATGAAATTTTCTACCTATAAATAGCCTAATACTTAATCAATTATTGTTACTACTACTGTTTAAAAAGTTTGATATCTTAGCTAAGTCAGTAGCGTGTCTGTCTACTGAGCTGAGAGTCACGGGTTTGATTCCTAGCATGACCGAAAAAATATATCTTTGGTGAAATGTGGGTTTCCCCTTCATCGTGATGAATTAACAGCAAGAGGCTAGATGTCGTGTCTGTTTTATATTTAAGTTGGTTTATAAGTCCATCAATTAAAAAAAAAGTGCACGTTTAATACCTCAAATAAATTAAAATGAAAAATTTTGTTTTAAAATCTCTTTTGTAAAATGCTACCAATGTTTGAGTTATTTTTTCTTAGATATGGAATGTTAATTCAGGCTTCCTCTCCCCTCCCCCCTTCCCTCCAAGGTTAATTAACATATTGAAGAATTTTAGCGAAAGGTTTAATATATTTCTCCGACGTCTTCATTTAATGACTTGCCTTTCGTACGGGAAATGACGAGACGTTAGAAGACTTGCGGAGGTAAGGGGTACGTGAAGGAAGGAAAATAGGGAAAAAGGGTGGGGACGGGGGAAGTGACAAAACAATTGAAGGCGCAAAGGCAAGAATTCGTAATAACGACGGAAGCGAAGAAGGGCGGGTAGCATCGGATGAATGAAAAGGGTTTTATTATTTTCTGGTGCCTCTTTGAGGTGACAGTTGAGTTTGCTTAGCGAACGAGCACTCTAGTGTGAACGTGAAGGGCTGAATTATTCACCTTAAATCCGTTTCTAGAACAAGCTTATCTTGAATGTCCAGTACCATAAGACTCAAAAGTCAAATCCTCTCTAATAGTTTGTAATTTATTGAATACAATTGAATATAATTTAGTAAGTTATTAGTGGGTACGTAAACTGGAACTCGATCTCGTCTAGTCTGGTTTGCCACGGGGAGGAGGGGGGAGGGGATTTAGTTTCAAAACCATATCGATTTTAAATAGAGACAATTTTCATAAAGGGTTTTCCACTTCATAAATATTTCCTCGAAAATTCTTATTTATTTATTCCTAGCTTAATAGTGTGGTTATATTCTGATAATTAGGATGGGTAGTATGAAGCAGTGTATTTATTTTAATCGCTGACTAAGACACATGAAAAAGATTCGCCGAATTAACGCCTAAATAAATTAAATTCTTCTAACAGCCTGGTTCCCTCTTATTCCTGTATTTATAAAAAATATCTCCACATCTCTCAATAAAGTCTCAGCATCATAAAACGTTTCCAGCCTGTGGCCTGGTCAGTTTAGTAAAATGCCTTCATCTTCCTCTACTCTTGCACATTCTCTGTCACATGTTCCTCCCATCCGTTTCGTAGCCTCCCTCGCGGTCTTTTTTCTACATACTTTATTTCCATAATTTTCTTTGGCATCCTCTACTTTTCCATCCTCATTACATGTCCATATAATGCAATAAGGTTTACAAAGTGAGTACATACCAAAAGCAGTATTTTTTTCCAGCTGTTTATGAGATATTGTAAAATGTTTACCTCGATTTAGATAGGAAATACCTTTTTGAATTTTATAAAAGTTACTAAAACACTTTTCATTTATTTATACATAATGTCATGGGATCATAAAAGTCGCTTTTGGTAGGTAATAGAAATATCAATGAAATAAGAATAATGTTATGGTAAAATGTTATTTTTATTGATAGAAAAGCAATATGTTTGTATATTCTAAAAACTTCTTCCTATCAAAATCATAATATTGGTGTGTTTTGAGAATATAATTGGTTTATTTTTTATTTTAATTTAGTACTTGGTCTTAGTTTTGGGACCCGCCTCAGTGGCGTAGTTGGCTAACGCGCTTGTCGTGTTTAGCTCGACTGCCGAGGGCGGGGAGATCGAGGTTCGAATCTCGGTCGGGTGAACTGGGGGTGGTTTTTCCTAAATGGTTTTCCTCTCTACCTCCACGCACATGCTGGTTCACTTCCTCTAATTAAACCTTCCCAATTCCTAATCCATTAGCGTAATTAGTACTTGAAGCGTATAACCCGAACGGGTAGTAAGACGCGGTGCTAAATATTATTATTATTAGTTTTGGGAAAACCTCCCTCACTACACCGACCAAGTTTTGAACCTCGATTTCCCCATCATGGGTAGTTTAGTCTACAGAGAGAGTAGCACCTTATAAAATGCAGCCACCGAGGCATGTAGTGGTTTATTGTTACTTTTTCAAGAAACCAAAATTTTTATGGTATTGAGATTAATAAAAAACTTTCTATTTTAAGAGTGTTAATCATTAGTATGTTTATTTGACACTTTATGGAAGTTGCACTTTATGATATCCATACATTCTTAGTAATGTGTTACCACCATAGCTGGGTATGCAGTGAGGATATCCTCCTGAAATTAACCTTCCCATAAATGCGGGTACATTTTTGTCCATTATAACATATTTAAATCACCTAACCTATTAGTTATATGTGTGTATACCGGACAAACAGTTAGACGTGAAAATATAAATAATTAAGTTTTCTAGCCTTAAAAATAACTAAAAATTGATTTACTGCTTATGTTCATAAGTAGATAATAAAACGAATCATTATTACCTAAACGTGTGATCAAAATATTTTGTCATGCATTTGTTTTTTAGAGATTAGAAATCATTAGTATTTTAAACGAATATATAATAGGTTTTTGACCAGGCTTCTTCCTTTTGACAGACAATACAATCAGGAGGTTACCCACCCCGATCATTTGTGAGTCAATACTTCCATTCCTAATTTATCGTTCTCACCCCTTACAAGGAAGCTCCTATTTATTTATTAACGTGGTAGGAGTAGAGATTTAGGGGCACCTGGTATATAAAGCGTAGAAGGCTTTAGGAGTAAGCAAGCAAGCATCCTTGATGAATATTTCAGTAGGCAATAGTGAAGAGAAAGCGTAGTTTTCAAAATCTGCTCCTAAAGCAAGAACAATTCTTCATTTTCATTGAGTAAACAAGACGGTTTTCGCCTGCAGGATTGAGTAGTAAAAGCATCCACCATTGAGAGGTGCCGGAACATTTTCTACCTCCTTCACTCTCCCCCTCCCTATTTTTACCACCACCTTATATATATTCTTTTTATTCCTTCCGAGTCTTGCCATGTTCCCTAACCCCCCTCCCCCACTAACTTTTTTTTCCTCTTCTTTGTCTTTTCGTCATTGTCTTTACCGGGGCTGTCGTCTAAGAACAAGCAAGCTTCAGAGCTTCATATATTGCCTTGGCTAGAAGATATAGCTTGCTTGCTTGCTTCGACTACTCCCCCCGACTCCCAACCCTATCTAACCTCCTTCCGAAACCTTCCGCCTCCTTCCCACCTCCTTTCCACCATCAACCAACCTCGCAGCGATTTTCACAGGTCACTGATTTTGGAATGAGATACGGGAAGTAGATTAAAAACCCAAGAGGACATTGCCGATTCCGATTTCTTTAAGCTTTTTTATTTTTATTCTCTTTCTGTACCATATTTCTACGCGGTACATATTACCGTACGGTTTTTATTATTCGGGTATTCCTTTGAGTTGTCTTGATTCTATCTTTAAGATCATATGTGTATGATATGTTAAACGCAATGCCATTGAGTAAGGTTGAAATTGAAGTAAGTGTACCCACAATTACTTGTAGAGAGAGTGGTAGAACATTAAGTAAAAACCACCCTCAGTACACCCGACCGGGATTGAACATCGATCTCCCCATCATCTGCAGTCTAATTTAGTATGAAAGTGACGTCTTAGACCATGCGGCCGCCAAAGCGGGTAATAGAATTACTTCCTGGCTTATTTCATATACAGATTAAACATTCCCCAGCCTTATCCCGGTATCGTAATTTTGATCCACATACTCCCCACGGGATCATGACTTAATGGGGGAGAGAAGTCACAATAAAACGCTGTTTTTATTCTTAAATACCTCATTAAATTTCCCCCATAGTAAACATAAGTGAGATATCCCATTTTACCTCTAACAAAATTCTCCCATTGGTCAGCGTGGGTAATGTTAGGCTGGCTGTTGGTAATGGCAGAAACTCCACGGGTCAAGAAATACTGTTGTTGATGGTCTACAACTACACCCACCTCAATAGACCTCAACACACCATTAACGGGGAATTTAAGACGTTTTGTTGTTGGCACGTCTGTAGCCCGTACAATAGTGTTAGTTTGGCAAACAAAGTTATGTGGATACATTATTTTATGTGTATATGGATTATAAAATATATCAAATCATAGACACTCTTCGGTAAGTGCAGTATCTAATTCCATTTATAATTTCATGGAATATCAATTTTCTAATGTAACCCTCGACCCTAAATATCCACAAAATGACAACAATAAGGATAATGGTTCTAAATTAACATGTACTGATCAGAATATAAACATTGGAATTAAATATATACTATTATTATTATTATTATTATTATTATTATCATCACCACGTCTTACTACCCGTTCGGGTTATACGCACTTACGATAATGTGTAATGGTAGGGGGATTGTGAGATAAAATGGAGGAGCTACAATTTAACGTGAGATCCGAACCACAGTGGAAGCCTGGCATTCCACACATTCACAAGTTGTGATTGATACACGTCTTGTCAGAGGTGAAGGAAGAGTTTAGCAATCAGATTAATATTTGCCGGGACTGAGGGTTGAATCCCGGACCTGCAGCACAGAAGTCCGACACTTTACCCCTAGACCACCAGGTCACCTAAATATATACTTTTGAACACAGAGTTTGTAGTGGAAAGTAACGGAACAATAACAGTGACATAGTGACTTTTTGTCACGTTTTGGTTGCTGTGACACAAACGCCCCGACCAGGTTGCTCTAGTGCAGAAGTTCCCATTTTTTTTAGGCCATGGAACCATAACTTATCATACTTTTTTTGGTGGAACCCCATTTTGATAGTAACAAAAGTGATTGTACCTTGTATAGTTTGAATATTTTCATGTTTGACATGAAAAGAAAGAATATTTATTGATAAAAATAATTATTATAACTATTATAAAACATTTATTGTAAAAAAAGTAACTATTTAATGTGAAGAATATTATTTTTTCACATATTTGCTTATAATAGCACTAAAATTAGGCTTAATGTCTGACAATTTAACTTCGAAGATCTTGAGATGCATCCAGTCTGTTTCTGTACTTGTTTTTGGTGTAATCGTAAGATTAAAAACCAGTTTATCATAGGTAAGTCGTTACAAACCGAAGCAGAACCATAATAGCCTTCTCAACGACCAAAGGATATTCATCTTTAATTCCAATCCAAAAGTAATTCAAATTAGAATCTTCTGATTCGAATTTTTCTTTCAGAAGGGATTAACACTTAATGTCGATCTAATTCTCATACTCTGACACAGCATCGATGGTTTGGTATGATTTGCGAATGGACTCTGTACCCAGTCGATGTCCTGTAACTTCTCCGGGAAATACTCTTTCAAGGATTTTTTTAAGGCTAATCAAATGTTCATGTATGTTTTTTTTTTCACATCTGAGGTTATTTGAAACTCATTTTATTACAGAAAGCCATTTAAATGAGTAAAACTTTCGTAACTTAATTGTTCAACACATTCGATCCAGAAGCCAAATTTGTTTTTTAGTGAAGATATTTTTTATCTTACTGTAAACCTGGTTGTGGTTCTTCCCTGTATGGACTTGCAGATTACGTTGAGTTTATCAAATATATCGGCCAAATAAGCCAATTATATCAACCTTTGCTCATCGTAAAATAGTTCAACAAGCGTACTAATGGATGCAGAAATGGGTTGTTCAGCGAAGAATATCTTAAGCTCGTTGAGCAATTCAAATTACCTGGATAAAACTTTTCCTCTCAAAAGTCATCTCACTTCCGTGTGTAGAAGAAGTGACTTCCTACATCTTCACATGCTTTAAAAAAAATATTACTGGAGTGGGCTTGATTTAACGTAATTGACAATTTGTACGACTTGATCGAGAACTTTCTTTAAGTCGGATGGCATTTTCTTTGCGACAAGGGCATGGCGATGTAAAACGCAGTGACTGCTACAACATTTAGGTGCAACATTACTTATTCTTGTTACAATTCCTTTTATTGTTCCAGTCATAGCTGCAGCTCCATCGCTGCACACGTCAATAATTTTTTTCCAATCAATATGCTGGTGTTTACTGATGTAAGTATCAATGACTGTAAAAATTTCTTCTCCAGTTGTGTTGGTCTCCAAAGGTGCACAGAGTAATAAATCTTCTTCAATAGATCCTCCGAAGGGGTATCTCACGAAAACAAGCCGTATTGATAACCTAGTGGCATCTGTACTTTCATCAAGTTGTATTGCAATCATCTCACTGTATTTCAATCTACAAATTAATTCATCTTCAATATGGTCTCAAATCTTATGGACTAGATCAGAGATGATGTTGTTGGAACACTGGACTGCTGCAACTTTATTCGCTTCGTCTTCTCCAAGTACGCAGCTGACGATTTCTTTCATACATGGTTTTATTAAATTTTCTGTAATCGTATGTGGTTTTCCAGCACGATCAATTCTGTAACTTAGCAGGAATGATGCTTCTGTTGCGTTTTCATTATCTATTTTTACATATATGTGTAAAGCAGCCACGCCAGTTTTATTTGTTTCTTTGTGTATTTCAAAAAAACTTAAGCTTTTATCCTTCAGTTGCGGGTGGTTGGTTTCAAGGTGTCGTTTAAGCTTTGCAGGTGCCAAATAAATATTAAACATAATTTTGTTGCAAATAACGTATTGTCCATCCGGATTTTCAGCAATTCCTACAGGAATAAATCCCAAGGACAAATAGGATTCGTCATATTTCCTCTTTTTTGAAGCAGTTCTCTCCTGAGGTTCAGCCCTTTGGTTAGTTGGTGTACTTTGTCGGTCTTGCCCAGGACAAGAGTCTTCCGTATTTACTGTAGCCTGGAATAAATTAACAAACATTAATAATAACCAACAACAACAATAATACCCATTAATAATAAACAACCAAGACATTAAATAAAATAAACATTACTAAACAAAAATTAAGAAATTAATGCGTGTAAGGTGAGTAAGCCAACCAGTTATTGGCCAGACTGTATTAACAGATTGACTTTGATAATGAAAAATATAACTTTCTTACAGAAAAACCATCAACAGTTTCTTCTGAAATATTTTTAGTAGTCTATGCTGGTGAACATGATAGAACACTTTTGCCACTTGCGAGGCCCCGTTTTGAGTCAATTATCCATTATTATTAACTGAAATAACAAATAGAAAAAATACTCACAAGTGGGTCAACATTTTAGTTTAATTGCATTTTACATATTTAAGTAGAAATAAGAATAACTTTGATAAAATTAATAATTGGTTATAACAAAATAAAACTCTATAAAAGGAACATTATTGTAGCAGCCTATAATTTTTAAAACCTACTATTCATTTTACAGAAGTAAAGAGGTCGGTTCGTTACAGCTCTACTACGAATAATCAAAAACCTACCCACGGATATTGAACATTCCAGATTAAAACAATAGGAATAACTATCACTGCATACCCTTCTCCTTACACCAAATACGTAAGTAAAGTTTACGTCGTAAACACTTGCAGTCTTGTCGCGTTAACTGACTCAACTAGTGCGGGGCTGCAACGTCCACGCATGCGCTGTCTCAACAGGCGCGGCGCCCCCGCAACCCCGCTCCGCCCACACTGTTTGATACTATTATACCTACAGTGGCGCGACGGTGCTGCACGGTTATGTTATGAATGTTTTCTACAAACGTTTTAGTTAATTCTTGGACGGAACTCGGAACCCCTTTGACCCTTCCACGGAACCCCAGGGTTCCGTGGAACACCTTTTGGGAAACGCTGCTCTAGTGTATTGCACTGTTTCATATGATAGTGGTCGCTACGCCCAGGAAA
Source organism: Timema monikensis (assembly GCA_902151445.1). Taxonomy (NCBI): domain Eukaryota; kingdom Metazoa; phylum Arthropoda; class Insecta; order Phasmatodea; family Timematidae; genus Timema; species Timema monikensis. The sequence continues at coordinate 70,389 of CABFVZ010002243.1, forward strand.
CGCTCACATCGAAGTTTTAAATATGTCACGGCGTTCGTGCTGCTAGTCTGACACCTATCATATTAAACATTGTTATACACTTGGGCAGAGAACCCCAACATTTTTGTACCTTAAAGCACATTCAAAACTAACGTTAGTGCGGCGGGCACCAATGAATTTGTCTACTTAATTTATAGCTGAACATAATTCATAATTCAAATAACACTCACACACACACAAATATATATTATTACAAAATATTCTGAGTTTATATTGATTTTTTTTAATGCGCATATAAAATAACGCAAATGTTACGCAGGCAAAGTTAGTCCAAAACCAGTCTAAACAATTGAAACAATTTTTACCAAACCAAAAGTCAATGTCAATAAATAAATAAAAATACCTTTTTATTTACAATTTTAACAATACCAAAATAAATACACAAGGAAATATTTATCTACTCACCACCATTTTGGTGCTTAGGTACATTTTTAAAATATTTGTTTATTCTGTATTTATTCAAGCAACAAAGTTGGGTAGACCCATGTCAAGATATTTACAAAGGAAATCGGAATTATTAGCATGGTATTAGTGAGTATAATGATATTTCCGAGTAATAAAGTGCACTCTAAAATTGGGCCGGCAAGAAAGAGAAATGAGAGGGTGGGATTGGAAAGACGGGGGGAGGGGGGAGGCCTTAAATCACCAACTTCTTGAGAACAGCTTACATGGAGATAAACACAAACTTGATTTTTGTCGGAAAAGGGACGGATTAAAATTATTAGTCTAACTTTTCAGCTGAAGTCAAAAATTGTCAGGAAGAAGTAAAAGGCTCGTTGGGTGCCATGGCACCTACGGGGATAGGATTTGGGACCCCAGCACTAGAGCGACCGGGTCGTGGCTTTTGTATCGCAACGACCGAAACGTGACAAAAACATCAGTCTATTAAAGTATGTATAACTAATCTGAATAGACATAATCATAACCAAATATTAGATCATTTCCACGCCTTGTATGGTGATATAACAATTGCATAGCACATTTCTATCCAAATACAGTCAAAACATACCAGTTTATAGATATTGAACGTTATCACTTGATCTGAAAGATTGATAGAGGAGAATTCAAAAGAGAGCAGATATGAGTAAAGGAGGAGGAACATTGCTTATGCGTGAACCTGATGGAACAACTGTCTCTCGCACAAACAGTTCTAGTAATGGAACACTCTAGAAGATTTTTCTGAGATCGCGAAGCATCCAAATCATTCTATCAAGTTCTCAAGGCATTTGTGGCGTGGAACTCATGACGTCAGCTGGCATTACACGCAACGCGACTGGCGCTCTCTTTAAAGTCGACCGAGAATGTCGAATCGGGTAGGTCAGGTCGAGTTTATTTGGGAGTAATTGTGTGAATACCATAATTTAATAATCATGTTTGTAGAATACCCATTTTTATGTTACATTAAATTATCTATTTTCATTCTAGATTTTATTTTCTCCCCCATTGTAGCCTATTAATGCTCCGTATCGGTGAACACACTCCTAAGGTGTTATCCTAATCTGTTTTGATTTTCTGGTGTTGGGTAAATTCCGACTAGATGTATTGAGATAATTTTTCTTCTTTTGTTTCTCACTCTACCCTTAAACAATTGCGGGTACATTTTCCCTAAATTCTACTTTTATTACTTCTATTCCATAAGTGTAAGTATGTGGCTTGATAAGTTGGCTAGAAATATTAATACAAATGTTTAAATAATCATACAAATGTGTGAGTGTGTGAGTGTAGGTATTTATATTGTTTAAATTTGTGTGATATTATAGCAGCCTGCAATCAAGAGCACAGCAGGGTCTTTAAGCTCAACGTTAACAACCACAACAAGTTAAACCTACCCTGTACTTTATTAAAATTAAAAGCTTTACGTACTTTATAACGGCATAAAAATAAAGATACGGTACTCCACATGAACTTTCTCACTCTATTGTTTAAAAATTGAGATATTTACTCAAAATTTGTAATATAATATTCACTAACGAACCCGAGAACAAATTACTTTCTATACATACGTAAAACAGTTTTTGACTCACGGTTTTAAATTGTATTATTTTATTTATTAAATATTAATGTATCTATTATAATATCTGGAGCAATACAAATATCGATTCTTGGATCCCCAAGGGTACACACTTCGTATTAAAATTTTGACTTTTATTTAAAACTTTCACCATTTTATTAGGGGTTGCACATCTTATGGTTATTGCATTGCTACTAAATCTCTATTTCATAAATTTTAATCAATAAAATAAGTAATTATTGACTATTGAGTTTAAAATGAGAGCGATAGATAATTGCTGTACCAGGGCTGGGTCCAGGAAGTGGGATTGGATAGCACGCATACCCCTTCAATAAATTATTATTATTAGCACCGCGTCTTACTACCCATTCGTGTTATACGCACTTACGCTAATGTGTAATGGTAGGGTGATTTTAAGATGGAATGGAGGACCTACAGTTTAACGTGGAATCCGAACCACGGTGGAGGCGTGGCATTCCCCACATTCACAAAATGTCTTGTCAGAGGTGAAGGCAGGGTTTGGTAATCAGATAAATTTGTGCCGGGACCAAGGATTGAGCCCCGGACCCCAGCATAGAAGTCCGACACCTTACAACTAGACCGCCAGGTCACCCTAACATATATTAAACCAATAAAACTAAGGTTAAAGTCACTAATAGTTTTATTGTTATGTAATACTATCTCACTAACCAGATTTAATTTTTTAAATTGTCTTTGGTAATCTTAAGATATAATACAATCACATTAAGTATTAAAGTGGTAAAAATAGATATTATTGAAACTACCCAAATTTAAGGCGCGCGCCTCTCACCTTGTTGCACAAACATTTTTTGGTTGAAATTGATTTCATCATTTTTATTATTACTATATCAATGATTAATAATAAATAAATATCAATAAAATAATTTCATTTTAGATAACGTGCTTTAAGCTTACCCTTGAATAATATCACACACATAACGTCTTAGTATGGCTTAGTGGTAAAATTTCGATTTAGAATGAGAAATGACTAGCTATACTATACGGTGGAGTTAAATTTCGGTTGCTCGAAATCTGAATAATTACATCTATTTTATCTAATTGATTGACTATTTAAAAAATCTATTTATATAATAATTGTTATCATTTTTTAACTTAATTCCCTCTTAATAATAACAGCTATTTGTTGATATTTTTATTATTTGCTTATAAAAAATTTCAATATTACTCGCAAATTTTGAGTCATAACATTCATTAGAGGATTATTCTCAAGTGTAACGTTACACTGAAAACTTACTTAAAGATTTACTCTCAAATGTTAAGTATTTTAAGTCAAAATTTCTTGAGGTGCCTTATACCCCCCTCCCTGACCCAATCCCAATGGGAGTACCCACGTCCCTCCCCCTTCCCTCAAGAAAATCTTGGATTCGTCCCTGTGCTGTACAAACATTTTTTCTAAGAGGTTAAAGGAAGAACAACATCAACTCTTGAAATACTTCACTTATTTGCTTACTCTATGACATTAGAGAATTATTGCGTTCAGACTTAAGTAATATTTCTTCACAACTATAGTTCACAAAATAAATTTGCGTAAAGCTTGAAAATTATTGGTTTTATAAAATTGTACTTTGATTAAAATATATGTATTATACATAGTTCTACATATTTGCAATGATAAGTAATTTCGTATCTCGAAGAGTTTGAGATATAATAAAAAATCTTAATTTACGCATCAGATAGGAGCCATTAAAGTAATTTTGCCAAAATAATGAGACTAGTCATTTTGTTTATAATATGTATAAATATTTGAAAATAAATTTAATCAAAATAGTTTTGAGAAAATTGACTTCTTTCTATTTTTGCTCTTTTTTCCCTTAATTTTAGGGTAAAATATCCAATTCCAAAAATCCCTCGGGGGAAACCCTACGAAAACCCAAGATATCAAGTCGTAACCCAATCGGTAAAATAGTTTAAGCTCTAGATGGAGGTACAGACAGACGGAAATTCAAAAAACCACTTTTTAGGATTCAGGGGGTTATGAAACGTCGAAGTTCATAAAAAAAATCGAGTTTTTGACGAAGACAATACTTTCTCTATCTTTAAGATGGATTAAAAATGATTCTACCTTATACGGATGCTACTTATATATCTTTTTACCTCAGCCTTAGTTAAAAAGGTATTAAACATAATCAAAGGTTTCTAAAATGTAATAAGAACAGCCATTTATTTAAAAAAAATTATAATGACAAGGATTGTGACGTGTTAACTTAGATCATAATTATGGGCTCATGACAAACAAATTTTATTCTCTTACATCGACTACGGTTAAAGTGATACCTCATCCACTGAACTACTGAGATGAAAAAATATATTATAAACGTAAAACCAACAATAATCAGAAAATAGTAGATTTTATTGGATGTTTTAATATTCTAACATGAATTCAATAATATTTACCGCTTCAGTGGTATAGCAATCAGAGCTCCTGGCTGCAGATAAAGGGGTCCCGAATTCAATCCCCATCGTCTGTGAAACAGTGGTTCTGGAACGTGGTCCACTTAGCCTCGTGAAGACAAATGAGGATCTACTTGAATGAAAACATAAAATATCAGTTTTAAAAAACTGAAATTAATGGCTTAAGGACTCATTGTGTTGACCACATAGGTATAATTTGGCACTATCTTCGCTAACAGATGGTGGCCACTCAGTTGGATTGGCTCAATTGTGGACTAACGCCATGTAGTAATGAGATTTTTTTAAATTTATTAATAGGGTGATCCATTGAGATAATTAATTGTGATTAACATATTAAAAAGAACTATTACCTTAACATCGTTTATGCTAAAAAACGAATTGGTATGCTCATCACACATTCATCCTGGCTTACTGCCAAAATGTGAGTTGGAATGTTCGTATCGATTGCCATCGTAAAAGCGAGTGTTCTTCCTGGTTTGCCTCACGGGATTCGATACCAATCCCGCAGGTTTCCAGTAAGAATGTACAAATAGCAAGCTAACCTGGACGATTTCCCTTTTAAATTTAATCTTCCAAGGACTGTACTTTAACTTAATGATCCAGTATAGATTAGTGGATTGGGCGAGTCTTTTTTAACAGTAGTCAAATTTATTTTTGAATTGTTAATTTTTATAATGCCAGGGCAATACATAACTACCAAATAGACATATATATATATATATATATATATATATATATTGTTTCTGTGACCGGTAATTATTCTCTTTGCTTTGTGTTGTGAACAGTAATAAATAAATAAATAAAGGTCGACTTATCTTATATTGGGTACCAAAGTTTGCCTGGAGGTATTACTAACAAATATGTAGCGTTGCTATAGTGTTTAAATCTGTCCAAACTGGGGACTTTGGATTTAACATGCACCAGACCTTCTTCGTTGGCCACATAGTTAAAGGCTTCACTCTCGTGGAAGACTAGACTACCGATAACAGAGAGATCAGAGTTTAAATCCTGTTCGGGTTTACTGAGAATGGTTATCCTGAAATGGTTTTCGCCTCTAACTTCATGCAAAGGCGGGTACAATTCATCTAAATTCAACCTTCTTCATCTCTAGCTTATTAACATAATTAGTATGTATGCGTTTTACCCAAAAGAATAGTAATATGTGGTGCCAGAAAACTCCCATAAATCATCATGATGCAACGTTTGAATTCGTCCAAATGGGTGACTTTTTGTCAAACATCGGAATCACTTAATGTTGGAATCCGTCCATATGTGTTATACTGAGGTCTTACCCCTTATTAGGATGACATGGCGATCAAGTACGTTCAACGCAAGGGCTATAATCCACTTAATCTAAAGAGAAGGAGATAGGTAAACAATTTGAGTAAATTTACCCGAGTCTGTTTGGGGAGAGGTCATGTAAGCCAAAGTGCGGATAACATGTGGGAAGCTATACCCAACCCAATCATTATAGATGAACAAGTTACATTTATGTCCAGCTCATTATTTCAATCGACCACCAGTGGGTGTATTATATAAATGTTTATTTAAAGTTTCAACCTCATTAACAAAAATAATCGTTTAATTAAACTTTGTCACTATTAGATTTTGTTTTTGGTAGTGCATCTAGGTAGGACTCTATCTCAATCAAATCACTTTCATCAAATAACCTAATCGATAATTTGCATGGGCATAAGAAGGGAAGGTTTCTGGGGATTCAAAACCCCCTCAAAATTTTCCCAAGTTATTTATATGAAATTTAAAAATTACTTTGTATCAAACTTCAAATAACATATAAAGGGACTCATTTTTCAATAGATTTGCCAGGGAAAGATTATTACAAATAGCTTACAGGGGCATTTTTCAAAAATTTACAGGTGATTATCACTATAAATAACTTCTATAGGCATCCGATTTTTACTCATAGGACGCCACTGCAAAATAATGCTTCTATATGTATGTTTGGGAAAAATCAAATGAGGACCACTCCAATAGCTTATAAAAAAGTTCAATTTTCCAAAGTGTATTAGGGCTAGACCACTTTCAATAACTTCTCAAGGAATTTAATTTGAAAACAAAATCCAGCTGAGCACCATTACAAATAGCTTATAAGGGCATCCAATTTTAATAATTTGCTGGTGGAAAAAAAACCTTCAAATTAATTTAAAGGCATATCATTTTAGAAAAAAATTAAGGCAAAAAAAAACTCTATAGATTCTAGGAAACTCCAAATTTAAAAAAACTTCTGGTTGAGGACCACTTCAAATAGATTTGAGGAAACCTAATTTATAGACAATTCTTGTGATCATTTCCTAAAATATCTTTTAGAAGTATCAATATTTTCAAAAAGTTTCCGAAAGAAGACTATTCCCAATAACATTTAGGAGCATCCAAAGTTCACAAAAAAATTGGGGGAGGGGGGGGGGAGGACGAGAGCACTATTTTAAATATCTGTTAAAAGAGTATATTTTAAAAATTCATCCAAAAGAGGTTTACTACAAATGGCTTCTAGGAGAATCCAATTTTCTAACATTAACTGGGTAAAAGGAGGGTTGAAAATCCCTTATAAAACCTTTTTGTTCCTTAACCCCCTCCCCTCTTATACAAATAAAGTTCCACCACTATTGTATGAAATAAAAATGTTCTTATTTCCAAGGGTTTAATAATAAGTCTTGACATAATGTCATAGACCAACAATTTTGTATCTCCCAGAAATATTAAATTATTCTTATTCCCATGAAAATATGAACAATAAAAACATTATACATTTAAAAAATAAAATAAAGACATTTTTCAGACATAAATGTTCATATTTTATCACATTTTTAGTGTTGTTTTAATGGTATTGCTACTATCTATATAAAGCGACAGCTGAAGATCACATGCCTTGGTGTATGAATATATGAAAATAGTTTTAATTGTAATTAACATATAATGTTTTTATTATTTTGATCCTACTATATGTAAGAAAGTGAACATATTCCCGTGTTGAGTTTCCTGCAAGAATATATTTTTCTTTCTAATAGAGCAGAGATATATAATACTGCACATGTTCTAGACATAAAATAATGGGACAAAAATAAATTTTTATAATAGAGAATAATTACGATGAATTTATGTGACCGGCCCTTAGAGTAAGATAGTATAGAATAATATTAAGGTTTAATAAAATACCTCTATATATAATACCTATTAGCGCCATATTTTACTAACTGCTAGGGTTGTACATATATCACCACAACCTTGGAAAAATACACAAATTAAAGCGTTGTTTAGTACTATGAACCCTTATTTTACCCTGTATAGCACTAAGCATACCATGCATTATTCTCCTATTTTATATCATACAAAATATGATACTAGTGTAATCCGTCAAGGTAAGACTGCTACCTAACAGAGGTGAGTTTATTTGTTAAGTATTTAACGTACAACTTCCGAACAAACTGATTCTATCAAAACACCAGAATTTATATGAGCAAGAGTGAAATTACCTATTATTTTTTCTAGGAAATATATTTTCACATAATTTCCAGGGTTCTTTTACATAATAAAACCCGCCTCGGTGGTGTAGTTGGCTAACGCGCTTGTCGTGTTGAGCTCGACTGCTGAGGACGGGGAGATTGAGGATCGAATCTTGGTCGGGTGAACTGGGGGTGGTTTTTCCTAAATGGTTTTCCACTCTCCTTCCACGCAAGTGCGGGTTCACTTCCTCTAATTCAACCTTCCCAATTCCTAATCCATTAGCGTAATCAGTACTTAAAGCGTATAACCCGAACGGGTAGTAAGACGCGGTGCTAAATATAAATAAATAAATAATACATGATAAAATTGATATAAGACCGACGGCTTTACTTTCCCTCCGAAGGAAGTTGTGTTACGGATTTTTATCACTCAGGAAAAATCCGTTGACTCAACCTAGTTATGAACCAATGAATATTGGTTAAGCACTTTACTCCAAGACCACCGAGTTTGACTTCCGGGTAAACGGTGAGTTCATCACATCGTTGGTAACGATTTGGTGTGACATATTCAATCTTATAATCATTGCAACTACTGTATCTTCTTTCTAAAACAAGTAGACCTATTAGGAAAACATCCAGAAAAACATTCTGAAAAAACACTAACATATCATGTCTAATAATCAATACATATAAATACAATCTTCAAACATTATAGTTCACGTAGATATGTAACACATTATCCAATTTTAATAATTTAAACAGAATATTAACCACACCAAAGAAACGATTCTGAGGTAACTACGCTAATAAATAATATTATAAAATACATATGCCCACCGGCATGTTTGTAGCCCCATAATTCCCTATTTTACTGTATGGCTACATTGATTGGCACATAGACTAAACTTCAAACTTATAAAATTTATTTATTCATGTATATCACAAACTGAACGTGATTACTTTCCACAGAATCAGTCCTGATAGCTGAATAAAATCAATCAAGTGAAAAGTGACTGCCTGGACACATGTATCGAACCCGGAACCTTTGGTTTTGCATGTAAATGCTCTGTCACCGAGCAATCACTGGTGCAGCCAAGGGGGGAATTCAAGGTTAGCTCCCCCCCCCTCCCCAAGCCTCGCTAGCTACCTACTCTCGCGCACCTCGAGGAACGATCTTTTTAGTTTGTTAAAGTTGATACTCCCTTTCAGCAAATATCTACAAACTGTAAACACATATACCCGCCTCGGTGGCGTAGTTGTATAACGCGCTAGTCGTGTTGAGCTCGACTCCTGAGGATGGAGAGATCGAGGTTCGAATCTCGGTCGGGTGAACTGGAAGTGGTTTTTTCCTAAATGGTTTTCCACTCTTCCTCCACGCAAATGCGGGTTCACTTCCTCTAATTCTACCTTCCCAATTCCTAATACATTAACGTAATCAGTACTTAAAGCGTATAACCCGAATAGGTAGTAAGACGCGGTGCCAAATAATAATAATAATAATGTAAACATATACATCAGCTTAGCAGTCTAGTCTGCAATTAATGTGAAAATCTCACTTGAAAAAAGGAGAGAGGAAGCCGAAGTAAATATTTCTTCCATTTACAAAACTGTTATGTATCTAAATGAACTAAGTGTTCCTGTTACAAATTCTTGAAGTGTGGGTCTCCAGAGTAATAGAACAAATGTTCCCACGCATAACCTGGAAGATTACCTTAGAATAGCGATTTTTATACCATTCTTTGTTGAATTTATAACTTCTCTTAAGTTTACCACTCACAAAGAAACATTGCAACCATTTTAATCACTTTTTTTTATCAGAGGGAACCAAATGATGTGGTGATGTCCGAGGTAGTAACAAATGTTCATAAATTGGCTCAATTTTACGATCTTCCCGAGCCCGACAACCTTAAAGGTGAACAGGCAGAGTGGCACCAGTTCATTAAGTCATCCAATAAAAAGCTCCGAAATACAATTGATTCCTTTTCTATGTGTAGTGTTAATCTATTTCCGGTCATATATGGACTTCTCATAATAATGGCTACACTTCCCGTAACAACGTGCACAAATGAACGCCCTTTCTGGTCACAATGCTGTTGAAATCATAGCTGAGGTACTCTACAATGAATGCAAGTGAATGCAGTGAATGCAAGCTGCTTATTTGAATATTCTAGCTCATTAAATAATTTATAAATCAAATTTCCAAAATTCAATCTAGTGAAGCTTGAATGTTTTTATATTTTATCAGTATGCATCCATACAAATTTTTTACAAGCAGCTTGTTCATAAAATCTTATTAGTTATAATAATTACAGAAAAATTAATATTTTTTTAAATTCTAAATTATTTTGGATATTATTGTATTTCTTTTGATGAATTTGCATTTTGCACTACTTAAATCCACAAATTTTCCCGCGGGAAAAACCAATGGACTCCGCCTAGTTATTCAGTGAAAATAACCCCTTCCCATCCCCAACAAACGAATCCTGGCTCCGCCAGTGTTAGGCATGGTATTATACTTTATAATCCGGATATCCATAGTAAAAGATAACTGAAACCCATAAATCGTTTCTCTTTTGAATGTACTCTCCTAGGGGAAGGTGTAGTTATAATGTTTCAAGGGTAGCTAAGTCCATTGGATATCAATTACTCCATTGTGAAGTACACTTTACCACAGTAGGCCTTAATTTCCAATTTAATCAATTTCTCACAGTATTGTCTCCTTGCAGAGTGGATTCTTTGTTTTGGGTAGTATTGGAAACATGGCTTAGATGAAAGAAAAAGTATTCTATTTGACAAACTATTTTCAGTATGGATTACTTCGTTAAAACCAGACATATATATTAAGTCTATTTCTGGCCTCGTGAGTTTTATTTATAGAGGGTGGGGTTAAATAATTTGACGATTAGTAACATGAAAAATAACACTTTAATTGAAAAGTAGATATTCCCTAGCTTAATAAAAACAAACTACATAATAGGCCTACACTTTTTCCCTTTTGAAATTAATATCACTTAGTGGAGTTCCATCGGACGTCATCACGTTGCCCATCAATTTCTTCAGCATAAATAGTCGAATTGTCTCCACCCAACCTGTATAATGGAAACTTATTGTAGTATCAAAGCTCACAGAATAATTTTGCTAAAGGCTTTTAATATTGCTCTTAAAATGGGTATCCTGGAATATTTTTTTATCTCTACTATACATATAATTAAACTGTAAAATTGGTGCCTTCTCTATTCAATCTGTTAGTGTGTTTCCAGTAAACTAGAAAAGCACTGATTGGACCAAGATGGGACTTATTCTGTTGTACTCCTTATTTTTAAGCATAAAGGGTTAACTATAATTCACGCAATATCATCATCGAGAGAGGCAGGATCGAGAAAAATGTTTATTTAGTTACATTTGTTTTTTTAAATTATTACAATTTAAATATAGAATATTTTACTGCATACACTTCTCTTGGAAATTGCCTTAGCAGCGAGAGTTTTTGAAATATCAACAAATTATGAATGTACAAACTCATTTATTTCTTTATTACTTAATCACCAAATCAACTGCAATTCAATATAGAATATATTTTAATCTTAAATCCAAAAACCAGCTATATTTTGTATTGGTTGTTTTATATTCACATTAAAAGGCAAGTAACGATTCTTTAACAAATAAAACTCACACACAGGTAAAATTCAACATCTTTATGTGATTTGATCTTACAGTTTCATGGTCATATTTATACAAATAGATTAAATATCCCACTAGAAGGCAGTAACTATTAGTGAAAACTGCATACAGAAACTAACAGCACATAGCTGATTATTTAAATGTTAAAAAACAATATTTCAATACATTAATTCGAACGAAAACTAGTGTATCAAAATCGTCTTGTTTAGGAGGTAAGTGCTAAAATCTAGGCAGGATTTGTTTATGTAGATTTACCTAATTGTCTTCCCCCTCCCCCTTCACTGATATTTGAGGAAAAGCTTAAGAAAGCCATTTTGATAATGTAAGTGACCAATATTTCTAATTTATTACTTAATTACTATTTTTATAATCAGGTATTTCAGTGATGCCTTGAACTTGCGTAAATGATTTTTTTTTAATATCTAGTGATGTTAAAATGGAGGAATTACCTTTGACATGTCTTCAGTTCTACTTAATATATTATTATTATTATTATTATTATTAATATTATTATCACCACGTCTTACTAACCGTTCGGGTTATACGCACTTACGCTAATGTGTAATGGTAGGGTGATTGTGAGATGAAATGGTGGACCTACAGCTTAACGTGGAATCCGAACCATGGTGGAGGCCTAGTATTCCACATATTTACAAGTTGTGATTAATACACGTCTTGTTAGAGGTGAAGGAAGGGTTTGGTAATCAGATAAATTTGTGTCGGGACCGAGGATTGAACCCCGGACACCAGCACAGAAGTCCGACACTTTACCCCTAGACCACCAGGTCACCTACTTCATATAATTTTGTTTATTAGTAAAATTGTGTTCAGTCATTGAAGAGGCAAATTCCTTGCTTGCCCCTCTTTGGTGGCACCACTGTTGAGTGTACACTTCCTATAAATTCCTCATCCCTTTCCTTATAAAGTAAATTTTCAAATAGGCCAATAGGTATTACCACCCAATGCACACATAAAAAATAAAATTTAAATTCAAAATTTTCAAAAGTGAAAAAATAATGTTTACTGCCTTTTTATGTTGAAAGGTAGCAAATTTTGAGTTTATGTAACATCTTCAAATGCCTGAAAAAAACTTAACAAACAACTGATTTAGTTTAACAACAAAGGTGATCTATTCCTAGGTAAATATAAATTTATTTTATTCATTTTGATATAATTAAATATTAAAATTGACGTTAAACTACCTATTTAATAAATATATACAAAAATATCCGAAGTTGCAATAAGTACTAAAAAAAACTTAAAATATTAAATGGATAGTTATCAAATCGTCTCAATTATTAAATCACTAGATATAAAACTTTTTTAAGCATAGTGTCTGAACATACATTTGAAAGCGAAAATATATAGATAGATATTTCTTTTTGATAAAGTCATTCTATCTCACCATTTCCCATTTCATTCCGAATGTATAGATTTGTCCAACAGATTGCTATGCCCACCAATAAATAACCTTTTCTGTCTTTCTTGAACAGATTCTTATTTCTTTTCAAACTTTATTCAATCCCATTCCTTCACATCTGTCTATACTCAAATGAAATTCTTTTTTTGTCTTTTTACTTTCCTTTTTTCCCCTAAAATCTCTGTCTTTATAGATACGTCTTTATTTCCCCTTCTAGTTTGCAAACTTTTGTCAAAATTCTTGGTCTTCTGTAGCAAGTCTTACAAATCATAGACGTATACATAAGTTGATTAGTCATGTAAAGTGTTAGTTTAATAATTGCGAATTCGTTTTAGGTTGAAAAAGAAACATGATTGATCTATATAAAATGTTGAATAGTAAACATTTTACTGAGGAATATTTTCGACTCACACAGTAAGCCAAATGATCTAAGGCAGTGGTTCTCAAACTTCTTAGTCACGCGGATCCCCTAGCCAGGAAACAGCTGATTTGCGGATACATTGATGTATGAATAAATGAGTAAAAAAAAATTATAATCATAAAATTAATAGTAAATTATAGGAATAAATTAGTCATTGTAGATTTTTTAAAGTAAATATTAAAATATAAATTAATATAAAATAAAAGTTTGATTTATATTTCTACATTTTTAGAATTTTTTTTAATAAATATAAAAAGAATAAAATTAAAACATATATGCATTATATTTGTACTTTTATAATCACTGAAAATTAATGGGAGGAATGGAATTGCCTGTATGACTTTAAAATTTCATTGAAATCTGTAGTAATTTTAGTGACCATCTCCAAAAGTCTCATTACAAATTAAGACTATTTCGTTTCACATTTTTTTCACACCAAATAGATCAGTAAAGTCTTGCTCACACAAATAATTTGTTGGAAAAAGCATTAAATCTTTCAGTGCTTTTTCTGAACGTTCATGGTGCTGGCTGATGAGAAAACTAAAAGTGAATTTCCAAAATCTCCTCTCAAAGATGAGGGCACAAGGGACCTCGTCATCCCTCCACTTTTCACCCTTACTTTCTCACCGGAGTTTAATATGGGAAGGCGTCTCTAACAATTTACCCTTTTATGTAATTTTTTTAAAGTCTAAAAAAAATGTCACGGATTCCCTGGATGGTCTCGAGGACATCCTGGATAAGTCTCGGGGACCCCTAAAGGTCTCCAGACCCCAATTTGTGAATCTCTGATATAATGCGTTCTTGATGTGCTTTATTGCCATTAATGGGGAGCTCAATGAGAGAATTGAAGCTGATATAGTTAGGACTATTTTACAAATGTATTACTTCTGTTGTTGTATTATCTCACCCTCACTTAAATGCGTGTTTATATACTCCTAACTAATCTTCTCATTGTTATCTCTTATCAGCAGAAATACTCGGGGTAACCAAGCATTGAATTGCGTTGTCAACCGGGACAACGATTTTCTGTACTTATAACAGATCGGAAAAAGTATCTATACATTTTTTCTTCCGACACAATTTTTAATAAATAAATAAAAATTAAAATTCTATCCACAAGGTGCACATGTTTGTACATAAGGGCTAATAAATCTAAAAATGTTAGCCCTTTGCCTGCGGTAGATATGGCGCAATGATCATGACAGACACACACACAAACTCTTGATTTTATTAATATGGATAATCATTCTTGTGCATGCTATATTTATGATTTTTTATGATTTAAATGATTAAACTTTACATGCTCAGATGTGAAATATGACCTATATTTCACACAAAAATTTACTACGCGGATAAATGGAGATCAGCTAACCCACTCACTTTCATGGTTAGCCTGTATATGGTCGTAATGGCTTCTCAAATGAAATGAGGTCAACACAGAATGAATGTTTATTGGTCCAATCTATAGTTTTGTAGTGATCATATAGTGGCAGCGTTGTCGATTAAAATAATAAAACTTCATTTACTTTGATTCTTATTTACTATTCACTTGCACCAATTCCTTAGCTAGTGTGTTAAATTAATTAAAGAAATCATATATTTAAACTAATATTTATTATATTGGTTGGCTTCTAGTATTTCACTTGATACACGTCACGCGTCGAGGTTATTGTGAGAGTGGTCGTCAACAGATTTAAGATAAATTTCCAATATCAATTGTGATAGCCGTGAGGTAATATAACTACTATTAGCTACCACGCCTGATTCTTTTTTATTATAATAATTAGATCGGTGGCGAATAACTTAGTGGCTAACGCGAAGTGTCGTTAAATGATTTACAAAAACATGACACCCTAGAGTTGACCCGGGAGCGTCCTTGGCCTAAGCCCGGTTATACAAGAGTAGCAAGCCTCCTAATCGACTCAACTGATATTTTTTTAAATATCGGGAAAAAACTCCCTTTGGTCATCAAGATCTAACATGGACGAACCTAACTCTCCGCATTAACCTTTCAATCCCCGTTACTGCCTACAAGGTTGCTAAAACATCTTATTTTCTAATATGTTAGTAAATAATTGCAGCAGTTTCAACTAATTTATGGTACATTATACTTTTATTTGTTAACAAATTCTTATGTAACCCTCAGTAGTAAGTATTTTTTGGTATTATAAATCAGTTTATATTTGATATTTGTTTGAATGGAATATTGCCAATTTATACCTAGATCGGACGTAGAAGCATTACATTTTAAATTGAATGAATTTAAATTTAACTGACGGTAAAAAAAAAGTTGTTCTTGGTGGTATCAATAATCTTTCATGCGTTGGGATTTTCCTTATTTCATCTATTTAGATATTTTTTGTACACATAACATTTTACAAGAAAAATTTAACATTTTATAATGTTTGAATCCCAAACGATAAATTGATGTGAAACAGACAAGAAATTTCTACTAGGTATACATCCAGGAGAATATAATTCTGCCATTTTACTCCAAAGATTGAAGGTTTTACTCCATCTTAATTCAATCATTTTTAGTAAATGCGATTAATTCCTCAAATAGTGCACCTATGTGCTAAGGTGTAATCCAAATTTGGTGGCAGGTAGTCTAATACATTAATCTTGTTTTATGTGGTTTCCTGGTGACAGGGACGTCAAGATACGAATCAATAATAGGTCTACTGTCTTTGATTTTTCATAAATGTTTTTTCAACATCTTTATCCTTGAAAACTTGCGTACATCAATTATAAGGCCCCTTTCAAACGAATTGGGTGTCACCCACATCCGCACTCACGTATGGAATTGTCCACGACCACGACCAAGACCATTTTCAGACGGATTGGGAGAAAGCCACACTACTCGCGTCTTGTTATATCCAGTTTAGATTGTGCAATTGTACGGTATAAGCTGCTATTGACTTCTTCTATTTTACCTTTTGTACTTGCAAAATAAGAGAAGGCATAGACAAACACTATGGATGGGGTTTATAATCTTCCCGAAACTTGTTTCACAGAACTGATCTCTCTGGGACTAATTATATTACCAGTTGGGGGTAAATACCTGTGTTCACATTTAAAATAAAACTTTTAAGCATGCAAAAGCAACTAAAAGAGATTAAACACACTTTGAAATTCGACAGGCAACTGGAGGATTTGATAAAGGAGCGATAAGCAGAGTGTGATTTTTTTTAAATATGTGTGCAGAAACGTATTATAAGATATAACCGATGCTTTTAAGTGTTTCAACTGCATCTGAAGAAAAGTATTACAGGACATGCCCGATTTTTTATTTTTTTATTTTTTTAGTGTTTCTACCACGCCTGAAGAGACATATTACAAGACATGCCCGATTATTTTAAGTTGTTTCAACTGCACCTAAAGAAACGTAATACAAGACATACCCGAATCCTTTAAGTGTTTCCACTGGCTCCACACCCTCATACTCACTATCACCATCACCTCATCTTAACAGGACAGAAAAGTTCTTCACAGAAAATATGTACGATTAGTAAATTCAGGTTCCCCTTGGGCAATAGTACATTAGTACTGGCTAATAGTTCCACATACTGGACTACAAATTGATGTAACCCAGATACGCAATGGTATATTAACTTGAAACAATGGTCAGTAGTTCGAGCGGGCACATGGTTAGACGACACCCACTCTGTCGGAAATGGGCTAAAGGGACCTAAAGTGTTTTTTTTAATCTAGCACCGCGTCTTACTATCCGTTCAGGTTATATACTTGAGTACTAATTACGCTAATGGGTTAGGGATTGAGAAGCTTGAATCTAGAGGAAGTGAACTTGCATTTGCGTGGAGGGATAGTGGAAAACCTTTTAAGAAACACCCTAGTTCACTCTATCTAGATTAAAACCTCGTTCTCTCCGTCCTCAGCAGTCTAGTTTAACACAAAACTAGCGTGTTAGCTAACTAAGCCAATGAGGTGGGTGACCTAAGGCTCTAGCTTAAACATCCTTACCCCATTATTGTAAATACGTGGGTATCCTGGATGGGTCTCAAAACGAGGTGGACCAAAAAATCAGCAAATCATCTAAGTTGACTTTATATGCTCTCCTATACCTGCCTCAGTGTTATAGTTAGCTAACGTTCTAGCCGTGTTGAGCTCGACTGCTGAGGACGGGGAGTTTGAGGTTCGAATCTCGGTCGGGTGAACTGGGGTTGGTTTTTCCTAAATGGGTTTCCACTCTCCCTCTACGCAAATGAAAGCTGACTTCCTTTAAAATTCAACCTTACCAATTCTTAATCCATTTGCGTAATTAGTACCTAAGCGTATAACCCAAATGGGTAGTAAGACATGGTGCTAAATTAAATATTAACTTAAATTAATATGCTCTTGACCCAAGACTTTTTATTCAGTGGATCCCATCACAACCACCTTGGCTTTTTAAATTTGTGTTTTATCAGATTTACAAGAATAAACAATTCTCTAACCTGCTTTTCCATTAAATCATCTCCTTCCTCTTCTCACTCAAGTTTCGATTTATAAAAATCACTAAAGCTTTATTATGAACAAAATCATAATTTAAAAGAAATAAATCATTGTGAGAAAAATAGCCCCTTATAACTCTAATGTTCTTTTAAGTTTTGTTTTAAATTCTAAGTTTGTCCTCAAATTAAGATTCAGATTTTTATTCTATATTAGTAGCTAAAATAAATAGAACTTGTTGATTCTTTCCATCTCTAGTTTAAACTAAATTGTACCAAGCGTGTCCGGCTGATAAATGTAGGTACAGTTCAATGTAGTAATAAATATTTAGCGTATTTGTGGCTAAATTTGCATACGATCCGATTAAATTGTTCAACTGAGCAGTAGGGAAGTAATTTTGGGTCTAAAGATAAGGATGTAGACGTAGCTCTGACAACATTCTAAATAAGTTTTAAAGAAGGAGTATCGAGTAATAAAAAATATAAAAAGAAGATACGGAACACAGCACAAAAGATGTATATAGACCATATAGCACGCTATGACAAATGAATCCGACTGTCACGCACGGATTGGGAGCCAAGGAGCAAATACAAAAACTGTGCATCTCCCCTGCGGTCTTTGTTATTTTGAACATTAAACCTTAGAGCAGCTGCAACTGGCGAGGTTTGAAATATAAATACTAGGATCAATGTGAAGACGTTCTTTTAAATACTCACTAAGACTACTAACTCAAGTACTCCATTATATTTTAATCCATTACTGTTTACAGCCTAATGTCCGGGTCGGTATTTTATTCAAGCCATATATTTTCTGCTCCCAAATTTATAGGCCTATCATAGATTCATGTGTTTTATAATTTAACTTAGGACTAGGACAAACACAGCATCCATTCCCCGGCCGTTTATTAATAGCACATTTAACCAATGATACATTTTGGCCATGCCGGAAATCAAACCCGGGACCCTTTGTTCAGTAGATAGAGAAGATATAGACTGAGCTAAGGTGTCGGATACTTGATTACATGAATTGTTGAGTCAAGCTAACTTTGACATTTTCTAATAGTTCTGAGGAATGTATAACGAATAAAAACCTCAGTTTAGACTCGTGGACAACTAGGTCAATTACATATAAAATTACTTCACCCTAACTTTGGACTTTTTCCAATGATCTAAGGAATGTTTATCAAATATTTCCATTCGTTTGACATTGTGGCCAGATAGGCCGATTACATGTTTTGTTTATTGACTCTATCTTTGGCCTTTTATAGTAATTATTAGGAACTTTTAAATAATAAAACCCTCCGTTTGACCTAGGGTTTATATAGCACAGCATTTTTACTACACGTTCAGGTTATAGGCCTATGGAATAGTTTCACTTATGTGTTAGGGATTATAAAGTTTGAATTTAGAGGAAGTGTGCCCACATTTATGTGGTGGGAGATTGGCAAACCACTTAGGAAAAGCACCCTCAGTACATCTGACCGTGATCTAATTCAAAACTCCCTGTCTTTAGCAGTCTGGTCTATTGTGAGAGTCACGCCTTAGATTATACGGCCACCGAAGTGAATTTTAGTCTAAGATATAGCTCCTTTTTTGAGAGTAATGGCAAGTACATGTACTGTTCATTATATTTAACTCGCTCTCAAATTTAAAGTTACTCAAAGCTCATACCATATTCATTCACCTGGCAAATATATTTAGTAAATTCGATAAATAAAGTCAAGTAATTAAGCGATAAATATTTAGGAGGCATATCAGTCAAGAGATATTTTTAAATAAACCTACTCTCCAAATGTCAGGAAAGGATTATTTGGGGGTGGATATATTTGTTTATATAATATTTTTATATATTTTTTAAATTTTGAACGTCAAGCACTGGGGGACATGATTCAATTCAGACGAGGTACACTAAAATTGGTCTTAACACTTTTTGAAATCCCATTATTTCTACAGCTAAATAATAATTTTAATTTTTCATAAAAATAACTTTTCTCATATAGTTTATTATTATTAGCACCGCGTCTTACTACCCGTTCGGGCTATACGCACTTACGCTAATGTGTAATGGTAGAGTGATCGTGAGATAAAATGAAGGACCTACAGTTTAACGTAGAATCCGAACCACGGTGGAGGCCTGGCATTCCCCACATTCACAATATGTCTGGTCAGAGGTGAAGGAAGGGTTTCGTAATCAGACTCATATAGTTGAGTTTGATTAGAATACAACTTGCATATAATGAACTGCTTTAAAAATCATCAAATATTATTGAAGAAAGACTTTGTGAATACGACAAGAAAAAAATAGTGATTTATTACTCTTAATTTTGAATTCAAATAAAATCACGATTCTGCCTTGTGGTATTACAATATTACATATAAAAATCAAATTTTAATGAAATTCAGCAAACCGAATTAACTGTAGTTTCATAAACGGGGAGAAATACTGATGGCCAGGCTGGCAGATGGACAGACAAACTGATACACATGGGGGGAAAAAGAATTGGAAGAATAATTTTTTGAATATGGGGGAAAATAAAAGATCAAGATTGATTGTAATATTGATGTCAAAAATGTTAGCAACTGCAATATTTTATTTGTATCGGAGAGTATAAAAAACTATTCAATAAAATAAACTAATTTTATTTGTACTATAAAAATCAATTACTCATTTTATTTGTAAAGTAATCATGTATTTGTAATATGTTTATAGTAATCAGACTTACCATAACACATTTTTAGTTAAGATTGAAATTTTTGTTTGTAAATATTATGTGTAATTAAAGATTTTACCAATAGATACTCCTAAGTTTCCGGTCTTGGTTTATAGGCTTATCTTAAATTAAAAAAATAAATATTTTTACGTAATGTAAATTGATGTTATATCATTGTTCCTCTAACAAATGACCTGACATATAAAATAGCCAATACAAAACACATACACACGCACCTTACAAAACACACCTGTATTCACAGACGACCTAACAAAGATCTCATATCATACACATTGTGTCTAAACAACATTTCTTTCCCATAACAAAGGGCACACAATAGGCCAAGTGTATGCAGACGTATCCATAGCGCTAAGATCGGTTGATAAGTACGGTGACAAATGGTTAGAAATGTTTTTGTCGAGCTGTGTATAGTAATCAGACACGTGCCCTCCAACATGCATATGTAAATAAAGTAGTCCACAAAACACATAGTGAATTTATTTAAATTTGGTTTGTTACTCATTGCTGGAGGGGAATCATTTTCTTATTAGTGCCAACACTTTTAGCGTACACTCTAATTACCTGATTCGTACATTATTTAATTAAATACGTAGATGAGGATAATATAGTTTCATTAAATTAACTAGTACTAAACTATGGAGATGATGGGTAAATATTAATAGAAATAATACTCAACTAGGATTAAAACTAAAGTATGTTAGAGTAGAGATATGGAGGGGAATATAAAGAAATTTCTGTGAAATATAATAAAAAATTATAAGTCTGTACTTACGTATCAACTTTATTAAAACATACAATAGTATCTAAACTAAAACTTGTAGGAATTATGAACTGGTATGAATATTGAAATAACAATCTTATTTGCACTAGCTTGGTACAGTCATATAAATTTAGTTTGTTTAAGTTTACATTTGATTGTATATATAAAAAAGAATATTTTTTATAATAAATTTAGTCCATTTGTAAAGCTCAGCCATATGAAAATTAATAGAATCACTATTTAAAAAAGAATTATTACAAGTGTAGGACGATTAAATAATTGTGAGGTAGATTCAGGTTTACTGGATATATACATTAATTAGTGGATAATATATATTACATATTGAATACATACTTACTTTTTAATTTTGGTACATATAGATGTATTATATACATTTTTTAAGTGTTGGTATTTATATCAAAAATTGAAACAAAAAATCACTTTTATTATTTAATTCTGGCATAGGCTATGTTATTATTTCAGAATTACAGTGTAGATTTTTTACTTTAAATTAAAATTACCTAGCTATTATAATCATGTTTCTCCATCACAATTTCTAAATACATTTTTTAAAATAGTTATTATTGCTTTAAAGTGATCAATTTTGTCTTAATATTTTTGGAGACAGCTGTTCTAAAATCACCAAAGAGAGCTAAAGAGGTGGTTGACATTTAAATGCTATATAATTCACTTTAATGTCAGGATTTTGATATTTGTGAAATTGAAAAGTGTCAATAAGTTAGATCTAAGAAACCTAGCAATATATATTATGAAAGTTATAGAATATAATACATGAAATTAGAGTACTAGCTTACACAGAGTTAAAGCCTAAATTTAGGAAAAAATGTTGGGATGAGTCAGAAATACTCATCACTAGCTCTTATGATGTATTTTACACTCCGTTCACCCTGAAAAATAGTAAAACTACTTTGGTGGAACACACTATGAGCCTATCTTATAAAATGTACCATAATCTATAAAGGAAAAGATTTATACTTTTCAGGGTTAGAAAAGAGTACACTCAGTTTACACTGAAAGGGGGAAAGCTTACTTTTAACAAGAATCAAATATCCAAAGTTATTATATAAGTTTTTGTATTTTATTTAATTGTACGAATTCAGCAGCATCTAGATATGAAAAAACATAAATGATAGTTTTGGATATTTGAATCTTAATTGTATGTGATCCCTTACAATTTAACAATAAGCCAACTACCAAGTTAAAGGTGACTGCGTTATCTGATAGCTCGTGACCTTAATAAATCACACATTTGTAAATGAAAATTTCCGCACGCTCATCATAGAGACCACCTTAAAATTTTAGTGAAGAATGACCCTGGTCAAGGGAATATTCCTGCATATCTCAGTGGCTAAAGTATTAGCTTACTAAGCCAAAGGTCACGGGCTCGATTCCCATGTCCAGGTGTCAATTTTCAATTTTCAGAATGCAATTACTTTTAATAGTTCCGTCATGGCGTAGCTTATAAAATAGGGTTATAGTTTGGTTAGTCAAGCTAATACTGCTATATTTTAGGGTGAATTGAGTGTAAATAATTGCTTTAATTAAATTAAGAGTGTTATGTTTAGTAAAATAATGAAATTAAAAGTTTGCTTTTGAACTTAATTTAAATACACTTGTTCTTTATTGTTTTTTCATCACTACATCTCACTATTCACTCAGGTTATACGAAGTGTATCACTAGGTGGGCACATCAAAGAGGGTGTTAAAAATTTCCTTCCCGATTTGGTCACAACAATATCCGTCTGTTGTATTTCAGACGCACTCACACTTAGGACCCGTTACGCGCGCCTGGAGACTCCTGCAGGACTAATGATATGCTATCTGCTATACACGTATGTACTTACAGTCGCGTACTCCCGGCGTTATTTAAACTAATTTCAACTGTCATTTATTAATAATACAATATGATTTTTCCGGATATTTTGTTACTAGGGCTAGGGGTTTTTACTAGTTTATATACAATTGTTTAGAAAAAATAGTTATTTATTATTTATTTAAAAATTACTCTGTAAAATCTTTACAATAAAATTCTTCCAGACTGGAAATATTCATATTCTCAAATTAATTGTATATCCCTTTTTGAAGACAATGTAAATTTGCTTTTAAATAAATTGCAATAAATTATCTTTACGATAGCCACGTATAAGCATTATGTTATATTTCTGTATTTTGGCTCACAATGTGAATTGGTTTGTGTCCAAAGCAAACTCTACTTTTGAGGTTTTTACTCGTATTTTATGTATAAATAAAGCGGTTGATTCATTTGTCTTGTCTAACCACAGCACACATTGGGTTTAATGCTGACTCAGCACAAAATGAACAAAAATAGCAGAGAAATACACATACACACATTCATCTCAGTTTGGTTCATTTTAAAATGTCCTAAAAATATTACCTGTCCTACATTTATTCCACTTCACCTATATTTTTTATTTTGTTGTTCTTTATATCCACCTCGTTAAAAGAGCAAAAATATACATTAAGATATATTTTTAAATATGTCTATTCAAAGTTTTTACTATAGTAAATAATAAATATAATACAAACAATATATAATATTATCCATTTATTGTAATTTATTTTAATTTACTAAACCTATACATTTTTGAAAAACATTTAATTATTTAATAAGAAACGTTTAAGATTATTTATACAATAAATTCATATTTATGTCTTTAACATTGAATTAATACAACTAGTACAACCGAACTTCCCTAAAAATTAATTTTATTGTATAAATAAACCTATACATGTTTCTATTTAAATTCCCATCCCTTACCAGAATCGGTCCGATATCAAGCAGAAAAGTTTATCAGTGACTCATTGATCTGCCCATATTACAAGTAAAGAAAAATAGTAACATGTCAGGTTTTTTTGTCTGTACTATGTATAACCAAACGCCTGAAATATCGGTATACTTACGCTAATGGCGTAGGAACAGCAAGGATATAGTTAGGAAATGTATTCACATTAGCGTGGTGCTAGAGTGTAATATAATATGGAAAACCATCCCCATTAAAACCCTCCGGTATTTGAACACTTACCTCTCCATTAGCAGAAAACCTAATTATTCAACGTTAACGCTTTAACCTGCAAGCCCCTCAATTTTGAGTCCCATTCATGTGTATGAAATAAAATACGTGGGGGCAAGAAAAGATTTTTATATTTTCTACTAATAATATGCAAACTTTGCAACATACATAAGCATAAAGTTTGTGTATAATATACACAAACATATAATATATGTAATATTCTGCAAAGTTTGCGTATTACTTATATATATATCATTAAAATAATAATAATTACTATGATTAACTTCATACATTTAGATTAAAAACAAACAAAAACTCAAAATGAACTTAAAAATAACCCAAGTTTTAGTGGGGTTTTGGTTTAAAGGATTTTAACGTGCTTTTAAATTTTGTTATTAACTACTTAATATTTTTTCATCAATTAAATATCTTTGAGAACCTACATAATACTAAAACATTTTTAACTGAGATTCCTTAGAAAACATTAAATTAATTAATATTTAGCACCGTGTCTTACTACCCGTTTGGGTTATACTCTTTAAGTACTAATTACGCCAATGGATTAGGAATTGGGAAGGTTTAATTAGAGGAAGTGAACCCGCATTTGCGTGGAGGTAGAGTGGAAAACCATTTAGGAAAATCCACCCCAGTTCACCCGACCGAGATTCGAACCTCGATCTGCCCGTCCTCAGCAGTCGAGCTAAACACGACAAGCGCGTTAACCAACTAAACCACCGAGGCGGGTAAAACATTAAATATAATAATATAGTGTGACCAAAGCAAATAAAGTCGGCCTATTATTTCATGGTTCTAATTATTCTGAGTTGAGTTGGAAAAATTAACTTATATTTTGGACCAAAAAAAGAATCACATGCATTAAAAAAATATGAACCGAATAACTTATAATATTAACATAAATAGGCATATTTGTTTTATCTAAGCTTTGAAGCAATATTAAAATAAATTAAACATTTTGATTTAGGAGTCTCACACAACCAAACTAAATACAAAATTAGGTAATATTATAGTTTTATTTACAGAAAAAGTCAATAAATTCATAGGGAAAGCTCCCATCACAGAGAGTGTAGAGTAAATACAAATCTAACCCTATAAACAATAATAAGATTTTATTTGCTGTGGGTTATTTGAGAATACAATGTTTGCGCCAAAAGAGATTTCAAGTCCTTATTCAAGAGCAAGTGAGTCTCGTTTGGACCAAATCTTCTACCCTTTCCCCCTTACTCCCTTTTATCCCTTCGCCCCTCATTTCTTCCCCTCTCTCCGCGCTAGACTAACCTCGGGCACAGTAATTTTTCAACAAGTCCCTCCCTAGTACGTACATGTATAGCTAACATAAATATCGCGCCTACAGTGGCACTGTTAATTATTAGACTGGGACACACTGGAGGGTGGAATTCTGGGTAATTGCACAGTGACGTATTGTTTTAACATGCTAATGGCTGCGACTTAACTGCGCGCCCTTGCGTTGCATTGTGTTTCACTGATTACCCAGACCCCCTAACCCCCAACACTGCCACCAAAAACTCTCGACAACCTTCCTTTAGAAAAAAAAAACTCTTTCCAGAAATTTGTTATGTTGTTCATTTGTCTACCTTCAAAATGGCTACTTTAATACCATTGATGAGCCAAGTATGTTTATAACGATAGAACCCACCATCTTTTTATACATGTAATTTGATATAGGCCTATATTAAAATGTTTCTCCTCCATACTAATTCATGCAATGTATGTATGTGAGTAATTAACCTTAACCAAGGTTACATAGCTTAAGGATTCGGGCTTTCACTAGAACGGATTGCTGGTGATGAGTTTGTAGAATCTTGAAATCTAGGCAGTTGAAAAACAATTTCCATTAGAAGGGACTATTAGAAACAAAAATCCCATTTTTTTTTCATCAAAAATTGACTTCCTCTTATTATTTAATTACTCTTGTTTCATAGGTATTGATAATATTTATCAAAAGGGATACCTGCAAATAGCATGGTCAAACATATGAACATGAGAATGTAGATTAAGTAACTTTTCTAGCTCTAAGATATGGCATATCTTATGAAAATAAAACTATAATTTGGAGGTGTATTTCCAAATTTGTTTTAGCAATGTAGCTATATTATTCTTGCTTTTGTATCTCTACTCCTTGTTATGAATACATGCCAATAATAAGAACAATAAGTATAAGCGTATCATGCTTTGGTGGCCACATAATCTAAGGCGCTTATCTTGCGGTAGACTAGACTGCCAATAACTTGAAGATCAATGTTCGAATCTTGATGGAATGTATTGAGGGTGGTTTTACAAAATGGTTTTATAATCTTTCTTCACGCAAACGTGGTTACATGTTCTCTAAATATAGACTTTTTAATACCTAAAATCATCAACAAAATTAGCATATAAGCGTTTAGCCCAAATGAGTAGTAAGACGTGGTGCTAAAAAAATGTTAAGAGCCAGGCTTTTTTGACTTTGAGTGGCTATTTCTGTCATTTAAGGCTCTCAAAATGACTTGTTTTCTAAACTTTTGGTTACCTGTGTTCGTTGGTACTTGGGCTGGACATCACGCTGGTCTAATCTGGTTTGTTGGTGATGGGGAGGTCAGAACTATAGCCTCGGAAGGGTGTATCGAGTTTTTTACCCCTTGAGTGGTAAACCACTCCCCTCCACCAAAATACGGGCTGAATATTATCAATTTTATCTACCTCATCTATACCCTATATGAACGATTAAATATGAATAACCTGAAATATAATATTGATTATCAAATCAATGCTGGTGTAATTCTTTTTAAAATAAATTACGGTGCACCACACACTCCTTATCGCTTCTTTTACTTAAAATGGAGATTATTCAAAGCTCGTATTCTATGGGAAAGGAAATAATAGACATTGTTTATGAAACACTCCACCAAAGACCATAAATTAAATAATAACTATTGTTAATAGAAATATATAGAGAAAAAAGAAGTATCTCTGTTCACAGAAGAGCTTAACAATCAATTGACAAGAGCTCAATTTAATATATATATATATATATGTGTGTGTGTTTATGTGTTGGTCAATATCTCATAAACTTTGAATTTCATAAATGAATATTTCAACTAAAGGTTTTTTATTTTAATAGTAAGACTACTACAAATTTGCATTGATAAGTTATTACATAACTCTAATAGTTGCTGAGATATGATCAAAATTAGAGATTTATACCTATGTAAAATACACTCAGAGCTATTTTAATGGGAAATTAAGATTTTCAATTTTGTCTATAATGCTACGTTTGTAATTAGCTATGCTGTCTACCCACAGCTAACAATAACTGAATTAAGGAACCAGGATAAATCAAGTTATTTCCAAACAATTGTATGAGCATTATCCTGGAGACAGTATGGAGCACCGCTTATAGAGAAATCTCAATTCTTTCGGTAGAGGTAGAACTCTGTTCTTCTGGGTAGAAGTCGGTAGTGTAGACTGATACTCTAGCAATACATTCAAGTTTTATTTATATTCTATGTTTATAAAAATGGCATCAAACTACTTAATCTAAGATATAAGTGAGAAGAGTATATTTCCTATTAGTTGTACCCGCATTAACGTGAATAGGGTATTGGAAAATAGTTACACATGCAGAAAAATCTGTATGTGTTCAAAGCTGAGATTTAAACCCCGACCTTTCTGTGAAGGGAAATAGAGTATATCATGATGTTTACACATTGAACCTCTTTCAGTCAGTGTTCTCTCTGGATTTGACGCCATTACCATCTTAAAACTTACATTTCAAAAAATATATCTAAAACAACTAGTCCTATCTGTATGTATTTTTATCATGTTTTTAATAAGTTTAATTTAATCATGTGTCAAAAGAAAAATCATCTTATAGTGTATTTAACGTTATTTAAAAAAAAAAAAGAAACACATTAAAACGTGAGAGCATAAATTCCTAACAAAAATAGTGAATGCTTTTAAAATGTTTCAAAACCATTCAAGTTTGAAGTGCCACGATAAGCAGGTAAAATACTCGAGAGGGGACGTTGTTAAGTGGTCTACCCGATATACCAACCTGTTCTCTTAAGTATTTCTCTTAAAGCTCTGAAAAAGCCCAGTTATTGGCGCTTCTTCCCTCCTTAACTCTGCAATAATTCACTAACAGCGCAACCTACCTCTGTGTGTAATAATAGCGAACCTTCAAACCCACCACAGAAACACTATAACACGTCAAGTTGTTTATTACTCTTCCTTTTCGGAACTACTTGAGAAAATACCGTGTGGCCAACTTAATTTTTTTTCCGTCTCAACCGCCTTTTTTTCTACTACTTTCTAGAGCCTAAGTATATTATTATTTCTTTCCTCACTCTACCGTTGTGTTAAAAAGAGTAGGCACAAAATATTTCTGATCTAAATGCAAACAATACATTATTTATTTATGTCCTTTTTTTCTGGCAAAGCATCTTACTACCCTTTGTGTTATACGCTTATGTAGTGATTAAGCTAGTAGTTTTAGGGATTAGTAAGGTTATAGTTAGAGGAAGTGTACCTTCATTTGCGTAGAGGGAGAGTGGGAAAACTATTTTGGAAAATTCTCCCTCTGTACAACTAACCATGATTCTAACCTTGATCTCAAGATCATTGGCAGTCTAGTCTGCTGCAAGACTAGTATTATAGATGATGTGGCCACCAAAATTGGTTTTATTTGTATTAATTGTTTAAAATGTTTACAGTTTTTATTTAGCTTCCTTTTCCTTTAGTTAAGAAATAATATTTATAATCTTTTTTCTTCTTAAGGTAACTTTACTATATAAGAAATAAGAATATTTTTTTCTAATTTACAAATGTAAACCCGCACCAGTGGACACGTAGACTAAATGTTATACTCGTCTGATCTACTTTGCGAATGACGTGAAAGTCTATAAGTTTGAATTACATTTGAGAGTACCAATAAAAGTGTTGTTACCCGCCTCGGTGGCGTAGTTGGCTAACGCGCTTGTCGTGTCGAGCTCGACTGCTGAGGATGGGGAGATCTAGGTTCGAATCTCGTTCGGGAGAACTGGGGGTGGTTTTTCCTAAATGGTTTTCCACTCTCCCTCCACGAAAATGCGGGTTCACTTCCTCTAATTCAACCTTCACAATTCCTAATCCATTAGCATAATTAGTACTTAAAGCGTATAATACCTAACGGATAGTAAGACGTGGTGCTAAATATTATTATTATTATTATTATTATTAATATAAGTGTTTACAAAATGGCTATCACTCTATTTCCGGGTAAGTGTGCGAGTATATTTTCCCTAAATCCTCCCTCCCTCATTCCTAGGAAATAATTTTGGATAAATAAATTGGTAGTAAATCTAAGACGCACAGCATTAAAAGAAATTCTAGTATTTATGTCATTGTATATAACTTTTTCCATCTTGGATTTATTTATCTACCCTCACAACTATTTTCTCACAGGAACTATCATTTACCAAATTATAATGAAATTATGTTGTTTTTATTAAAACATAAGTAAAAAAAAAGATTTATTTCCCTCGTTAGTAATGGAAAATGAGATATTTACAGCTCGGCAAAATTTTGTCAGTACAACACCCATGAAACATTTTTTAGAATTATAAATATTCTACTTTATACATACCTACACATTTATTTGAATATAAAATAGATTTAGTTCATTCTTAAGATTTTGGTAACAGCGCGGCCGTGAATGTTTGAAACACACGTTCGTTGACACGTGGACTAAACGTCAATATCTTGTCTTCTGTTTTAGTGATAGAGAGGGATGTCAGGTAAAATTGCGGCAGGAGGTAGGTGTGATGGAATCTCTTTGTAATTGGTGGGTGCTCAACTATGAAAGAGGGGGGGTCAAAATAATTCTGTAAGCAATAAAAAAGTACTTTATTTTTTTAATGTTTCAATATTATTAGATTATCTCTTACCATTGAAAACTTAATATCACATCACTTTAAGGGATATATTAAATTAGTTTGAGTATTTTAAATCTAGCTTATGTATATGTTTTTGAAACAATAATACAGGTTAGAGACACTCTAAAATGGTTTAGTTTCCTTAACTTTTATATTTTTCCAGAATTAAAAACACGCGTTTATCCAGTACTGTATATGAAAAGTTATAAATAAATAACATCGTCACTTTTTATGGTAAATTATTAACACAAAAAATATTAAAACGAACATTTATGCTGTTCATAAAAGATCAAATGAATTGGAGATTAAAATAATCCCAATTTTTTTAAATTATCGCTCAGAGAAGAAATCACGCAACTTATTAGATAGAAATGATCATGATGAAAACGTTATAATTAATAAAAGCGATTTTTTTCAGAATCAAAAATGTATTGTAGTCTAATTATTTCTGTTTTAAGGCTAGACACACAGAATTTAATAATATTTAGCACCTAGTCCTACTACTCGTTCACCCACCTCGGTGGCGTAGTTAGCTAACGCGTTAGTCGTGTTGAGCTCGACTGCCGAGGACGGGGAGATTGAGGTTCGAATCTCGGTCGGATGAACTGAGGGTTGTTTTCCTAAATGTTTTTCCACTCTTCCTCCACGCAAATGCGGGTTCACTTCCTCTAATTCAACCTTCCCAATTCCTAATCCATTAGCGTAATTAGTACTTAAAGTGCATAACCCGAACGGGTAGTAAGACGGGGTGCTAAATAATAATAATAATAATACCCGTTCATGTTGTACGCTTAAATACTAATTATGTTAATTGGTTAGGAATTATGAAGGTTGAATCCAGAGGAAGTAAATCAGTATTTGTGGAGGGCGAGTGGAAAACAATTTTG
>CABFVZ010002243.1:101743-131547 GCA_902151445.1 Timema monikensis
AAAAAAAAAAAAAAAGTTCACCCAACTTATATTCGAACCTCGATCTCCCCGTCCTCTTTAGCCTAGTTCAACACGAAACTAGCACGTTAGCTAACGATGCAACTGAGGCGGATGAAAGATAGAAGATTTGTATTAGTAGAAGGCAATAAACTAACAAAATTTAAGGTAAGACATTTTTGTTAATGATATTGGTGGTTTTATCATCAGAAGCGAAAAGTTACATGTTGCTGCCATAACTATTATGGGAACACACCACTTTTAGTTGACCATGCAAGAAACATTTCCCGCGAAGATCAACGGCTGCCATCTTCAGAGTTTGTTTTCGCTGTGCTGAATGCCATCATACAGCAAACCTGGGTAGAAATTACATCCATTTAAATTGAAAGGTCAGGTCTGATGGAATCATGGTTATTCTTGGTATCAAATCCCATTTTCCGTAATGCAACCTGTCATGACAGTCGTCTCTATTATACAGTTTTGCAGACTGTTTACCTGTAAGTGGGTCCCATTACACAGTTTAGTTAGGTTCAAATAACGCTACAAAATGATGCGTACTCAAATTTTAATTGAAGAGCGTGGATGTGTAAACTAAAAGGATAAAGGAAATTTAAAGATTAGAAGATGAGTAAACTGATACTATGGATAAACTGAATAGATTAAGGAAATTTAAGAATAAAACAATTTTTGCGTTATGGTGCTTTGTAAATAGTCGTTAATTTTATCCGACGATTCAATTTTGGAGATAGAATATCTTGCTCCTTGAACAACAAGAGAGGCTTGTTTTGCACAAGAAGTATATCGGGATGATTAAAATTGTCTAATTCTTGGTTTTCCTGGACCACTACGTATATCTTTGAGTTATTCAAAGACACCTTGCCTTCAGTTCTTGGGGAGACCTAATTACCGAGTTTCAGCAATATATATATTGATGTGGTGATATCCGAGGTAGTAAAATATGTTCTGAAATTGGTTCAATTCTACGATCTTCCCGAACCTGACAATTTTAAAGGTGAGCTGGCAGTGTGACACCAGTTCATTAAGTCATCCGATAAAAAGCCTTGAAATGCAATTGATTCATTTTCTATGTGTAGTGTTATTCTATTTCCGGTCATACATGAACTTCTCACAATAATGGCTACACTTCCCTTAACAAAGTGCACAAATGAACGCTCTTTCTCGTCCCTAAGGCTGTTGAAGACTTAATTGGCAAGTTTCAGTAATATATTGACAAACAAGTCTAATTCTTGTCTTCTCACAGGTAGATGCACATGTTGGTTAAAAGGGAATGTTTCCTAACGTCTGAGGATATGTAGAATCGTTTCATGCAGGCGTTGACCTCTTCAGATTTATTGATCTAGAATGACCGGTAAAAATTGTTGGAAGTCTCCTGTGTTTTTGAGTCGCGGTTTTAAATTTTATAATTTTATTTTTAAAGAATTAAAGTCCTCAATTGTATGTTTGGACCTATAAAAAAATCAATATTGGGTTCACAAGGGTCATCACTTTGTATTAAAATGTCAACTTCCGGTTAAAATTGTTGACATTTTATTATGTTTTGCACATCTTCATGTCATAGAAATGCTATTAAATTCTTCATTTATAAATTTTAACCAATAAAAAATTTAAATATTGACTATTGAGTCAAAAATGGAGGTAAATCATCGCTATACAAACATTTATCCTAAGACGTTTAAGTAAAAATAACAAACTTTTGAAAGACTTATATTTAATTACTCTATGGCATTGGAGAATTATTGAATTACATCTTAAGTAGTATCTCTTTACAACTAATGCTCCCAAAATTGTATTAATATGTAACCTCCCTAAAGGTTTATAGAATGTAACACAAACACAAAGAAAGAAATACAAATAATACAGAGTTTTATTAATGAGACATATAACAGAGTACAGTATGTGACATTAAGGATTGTTCATTTGGTTTCCGTTGTCATCCGTAATAAATATAATGTGATTGTAGAGTGTAGTATCACAACAAGTAGATAAAGAAATACATAATAAACTGAAAACATAACGTCCAGTATAATGGGCCTTGTGAGTAAAGGCAAATGAGCCAATAGTGGTTTACTATTTGTTTGGGATCAATATCCAGGATATTAAAGGGTTCCGAGAAGACAATCCCTACAACTCGCCTACTGCAACAAGGTGAACAGTGGATGATCAATAATTATAAACATTTTAAGAAATCCCTTGAACTGACTCCAAGAAAGAGCTCACTCGGTTTAATGTCTGTACCCGAAAGAACAAGACCATTAACCCATCAGCTTGTGCTCACTCAGGTTCTTAAGAATCCTAGCTACTTAGGCATCTAGCAATTAAATGCCCTATCTATGTCATTTAATAGTGAGTTAACATCATAGTCACAATGAGGAGGCGCTAACCTAGTCCCTCTTATACGGGGATAGTTTGCCTAGCAACCAATCTAACGTTAATTATCCACATAGCCCTAGGGATGGCTGTATATATAAACATAATTCTAACATAACTCAAACTCATGCGGATAAGCCGATTAGAACAATAAACAACACAAGTGGTAAATATCGGCTGGAAACTATATCTGCTCATTGAACTATCATGCCCTAGTTGACTCTTGTGACAACTCTTGTAATATCAGCCTAATTAGTTCAATACTTAAATACCTCAATTTACCAGGCGATTGACTTAGAAACAAACGAGCTCTTCACGACTCCCAAATAAGTTGAGCCGATGCTTGATAACCTTCACATTACTCGTCACTATACTTTTAGAATTACATAGCAAAATATACACAACTTGGCGAGCAACGGTACAAACCGTACGTAGACGGGAATTAGCCAGTCCGGCTAGCAAACAGTCCGCGTGAAACCCAACTCAAACGTAGAGATCAGCTGCGACAGCGCAGCGTTATTGTATCCCCAGTGGTAGAGCAGACGGAACACTTCTAGTGCACCAGCGATAGACTAGGGTGGTGTTGGTGATCCAGGTGAGGTGGGAAGCTACCTATGGGTAGCCCCTGCGTTGACTCCACCGGACTCCATTCCGGCCAGGGCCTACTCGCTACAGTAGAGAAGGTACAGTTAAAGAACCGATCAGTCGTAAATTATTACAAGTTCTGTATCTTATTCTGCTCGAGTGGTATATTGAATCAACTTCCAGACTGAGAAGGAAAAAGGAAGGGGGGGAGGGGGGGGACTAAGCGCATGTGCAGTGAGAGAGAGAAAGAGGCAATACGAAACGAGTGAAGCCCCAACATTACAGTTTCTTGACATGTTTGATTAGGCTACTGCATTTGATTGAAATTAAGCTTATAGACGATGCTCAAAACACTCACATAGACATTTACGTCAAGGGGAGACCAATCAGTAGGGTATTTCATGAAACATAGACGATCTCTTTAGAGGTGAAAAAGGTCACATGATTATGTGAGCTAATATCCATTGGCTAAGCACAAATGTATTTGCCAATATCTCAGGAACTGTATGTTTTATAAAGATATTGTTTATGTAATTTTTTTAATTTTTAATAGTAATACTATTTCGCAATGAGAAGTTATTTAGTATCTCAAATAGTTGCGGAGATACGGAAGTTTCTGCTTCTGTAAAGTACCCTAAAAGTCAATTTCATGGGAAAATGAAAATTGCCAGTTTATTTATAATCTTAATCAACGACTAGATACGAAATTTAATCAAAATCATTAGAGCCTATTTTGATAAAATCAATTTTTTCTCTTTTTTGCCCTTCAGTAAGCTACCCTTAATTTTAGGTTTAGATATCCAACTCCATAAACTCCTCGGGGAAAGCCTATGAAAACCCTAGATACCAAGTTTTAGCATGATCGGTAAGATTGTTTAGGCTCTAGTTGGAGGTAGAGACAGACAGACAGAGAGATGGCAATTAAAAACAATTTTTTCAGATTCGGGTGGTCATGAAACGTCGAGATTCATCAAAATCTCGAGCTTGATTTGTTTGACTATCGCAACTCTACCTGTAAGATAGCGATAAAGTAAAAATACCACATTCTTATCTTGTCAGTAGTTCTCTAATTATTATAAGTGAATATAGAATAAGTACAGACATTCCTATAAGATTTTGTGAATTTAAAGCAAATAACTTAACTAAAGTATTATTTCTCTTTGTAACTTCAACTGAATTGTATTCTGTAACTACTATGTGGATTTGGCAATCAAATTATACAGATAAATAATGGATTCTACCTTCAATAGGAGGATAATATTCGTCTTTAAAAACATCTTTTTTTAGAAATTTAATTAGTTTAATCAATAGCTTAAAACCTTCCTTGTAAAAATCTTCATACTATAAAAGAAACTGCATTATAATCATTTGAGTGGTTCCAAAGATCTTAGAAACAGACTCTCAAAACTACAATTGGTTTTATAAGTAGTAGATTTTAATAATTCTACAATTTTATGGGATAACAGTAGCCTTATGTCCACAGCTTTTTCTTCAAAATAATCAATTAAATTTTATAATTGCATAGTAAGCTAACAAAATTTTTTGAATAAATAATGTAAATTAAATTATATAAATGTATAGGCTGTAAATAATATATTTCTATAAATACTTTTGGATAATTTTTTAAACAAATCAGTGAAGTTAGTATATGCTATTCAAATCCATGAGCTAGCTTTCACGCTCTCATACCTTCTTAATTAAAATCACTTTAGAATTGGAAGACTATGTAAATACTGGCAAGGTTAACAATTACACAGGTGCGTTTAACCCGAACGGGTATTAAGACACGGCACTAAAAATAATAACAACAATTACACAAATTATGTCATTTCAATTATCTCAATTCAGCTTACTTATTCTCAAAATAATGCAGTCCTTCAAATATAAAATAATCCTGATATCACCTATAAATAGAATATTGTTTGGTTAATTTGATAGAGGTTTTAGATATAAAGGAAGTTTCACCTAACTAAAATGGATCATAGAGTAAAGAAACAGAGGGGATTTGTTACACCCACTCTACTTTCTTTTACTTACGAGCACAAATAATATAAAAGGGAGTGAGGGTGATCTAAGGGACATACAAAAAGGTAAAACAATTGCAAAATTTAAAAAATAACGATATGAATGGTTAATTCAAAATAATAATAACAAAGCAGAATACTTTACATGGCCTCAAAAATCTAACTGAGTTATGTTGAAAATCAAAATTAAATAACTTCATATATTATTTTGCGCGGTTAAATTGAGGGGATGATACAAAACATGTAACCTATCCTACAATCAAATGGTTCAGTCTTGAAGAGACGGTACAACCCATAATGTTGATTATAGTACAAATAATTATTGCAAATAATATCCATCAGGAAATGATATCATGACAAAATAAGAACCTTATGGACATCCTTAAAATGTTACCAAACTGTCTGATTCACTTCAGTGAATGCTGACTTCAAAACGTTGATATAAATATTAAATATCTCTAAGATATTTTAAATGACACGAGAGTTTGGCTAACAGACTTTATTAGTAAAACTACCGTGGGACTATCGAATCTTGACACAAAAATTGGAAAAGTCATCAAGAACTCTACTTGTTAATAATAAAGATAATACAATACTTGAAGCACAGCATATCAAAAGATTTGGAAAATAAATTAATGTCAATCGTCTCATAATATATTAATTTTATCGATCAGAAAAAGTTACGTTACTTTAATCAATACTTCAAAATGCAATCTACACATAAACACTACCCTAAAAATGCAAATACAATTACTGGTAACCAAAATTTCAAAACAATTTATATTTAACACGCCCAACACAAAATCAATTAATAATTGTGGTTATCTAAAAAGTCTAAGTAT
Source organism: Timema monikensis (assembly GCA_902151445.1). Lineage (NCBI taxonomy): Eukaryota > Metazoa > Arthropoda > Insecta > Phasmatodea > Timematidae > Timema > Timema monikensis. The sequence goes on from CABFVZ010002243.1 coordinate 107,580, forward strand.
CGTGAGAGACCCTAGGGCCCAAGTGGCGACCGAAGAGAGTTTAATTTCAAAATATATTTTAAGTAAACAAAACACATTTGGGAACAGAAAAATTACGATGCCTAATCCGGCTAACACTAAAATTTATATTTAAATTAGAGTCCAAAAAATAAACCACCATAGATTATGTCCGTTGAATATAATACATGAATATGTATCCTGTTATTTTCCAAGTCCAGGACAACACTACTCCTAAAAGCGTTGAAATCGAATAGTCATTATAATATACACAAACATCATTCTTTTTAGGGTTTCGTTGCTAGGGACGCAAAGTGAGAGAACAGAACCTCGGTTGGTGACGTCAATTCGACCTTTTAGAAGCTCTCAATCATCATCTAGACCACTTGTTGTCAGAGCTCCATCTGACTTCCAAACGATATGTCTTCAATATCCTGATGTTGTGGATGTCATTCACGTCCCTCCCATCAGAGGGCAGGTAAACAATCGCCCTCTAGTCAAGGTAATTCCTGGCCGGCCCACTTTAGTGTATCGTTGATCAAGTTGGTGTGGACGTCAGTTGTTGGAACATCATAGCCCGCTCGGTCCACTCCCTCAACTAGGATTCCACGTGTGTTGGCCCGTATTGGTGGTTGCTCTATCCAGAAGATATAGTCTTTAAGTACATGAACAGTTTTATTTTGTATAGAGTTTATTTTTATTTTATATTCTTGTTTTATATTGTTCAGAATTATTAATGATATAGAACGAATCTACGAGAATTACAATAGAGAAGAGTACTATTGTAGGAAGATAATTGGTCTCGATACTATTTGGAGTGGGTAGTATGAATCAAATAGAGAGTTTTGCGTGAAAGTTAACATGGGGGTGGTTCCTTTTGTAACTCAATGTCTCCAATTCTTGAATCGTTGAGTGATACTACTATGCGTATATTTCTCAAAACTCTTTACAACACTTCCTTAATATGGGTACATTCTCCTTAATTCTTACTTTTTAATTGCCATTTCATTAACGTGGTAAAAAAAAAGTGCGAATAATCCGATAGGGAAGTAAGAGAGGTTTTTTTAAATTAGCTTTTTTTAATTAGCATATTTTTTAATTTTTAAATACAGTTGTGAAGTTAAAAATTATATATAAGTTTTCAAGTGCAAATGTTAAGTTTATCATACACAGTTTTTTTTAACAAACAAAATAGAACACCATTCCTTGGATTGCACACAAAAGTTTTCCAAACTTCCCCTTGTAGAACTGTTAAAATACGCAAAGTAAATTAAAATCTGGCTTGGTTTAATACTTCCCCTACCTTCCCTTAGCCCCGATCCCTTCTTCTCCTCACCTATTTCACCTCACCCCAAGGAATTGGGGTCTTTCAATCCACTGGTAACTAGCTATGTCTCCCCCTTCGAATGTATAAATGACTCTTGAATGATATTAGGTTATTAAATGTGCCACTTCAAAACTTCTTGATTAAAGGATTTCTGACAAATTGCTTTAAGAAATGAAAGATCATATAATACGTTCTTTCTCCTTTTAGTACTAAAACTTCTGTGGATTTTATTTGCATTGTACGAAATAATTTGTTCCCAATACAACTATTTTTCTCGGTAGGGTCAGATTAAAAAGCGGGCTAAATAATTATTTATTTAAGTTAACTCTATGGTTTTTCAGGGTCCTTATATGAAGTAGTTTCATAAAACCCGCTTATGTAGATAAGAGGAATAAATTTCAAGCTTATCTGGTCTAGTTTGCCATTTATTGGAAGATCGGGGTTTGAATCTCAGCTGTATTTACTAAGGGTGTTTTCACCTTAGTGGTTTCCTACATTACCTCCACTAAAATGCAGGTAAATGTCATCTAATCTTTAACGTCGTCATATCTATCCCATTAGTGTAATTATAATTGTTGTTTGCCAAAATAAATAGTAAAATAACCCACTTCAGCAGCCACATGGTCTAAGGTGATACTCTGATAAAATACTAGACTGCCTATGACTAGATCATGCATGGTTCGATACCTGTCATGTGCAATGAGGGTAGTTCCCCTCCAATGGTTTCCCACTCTTTCTCCAAGCAAACGCCGGTATACTTAATCTAAATTCAACTTATTCATTCATAACCCATTAGCATTACTAGTACATGAGCGTATAATCAAAATGGGCTACGAGAAATGGTTCTACAAAATGTAAAATGTGGTACAAGAAAAAAGGCTTATGTACACCGTTTCGAGAGTGCTTACTTAGAAAGATCAGTTCAAGCCAAATTGTCCATATGATCAACATATTTATTTATAGACCATTGATTCCAAAACTACGGGAAAATCTGAGTCTTAGAAGCTTTGACAAAAAATAATGAAAAAAAAAATTTCATTGACGAATACCAAAGTGACAGTATTTTTCTTTCTCGATCCGCTGGCCCACCCAGCTTTTTCAATGTCTTAATATGTATCTCCGCTCTATAGTTTGGGGGAACCCTGGTTTTAGACCACGTATATGTGGTGACCCTTTTTAACAGATTAAAATGAGTCATTTCAATAAAGCTTATTTCATTTAGATAAGGAGTGAGAAACCCTTTTTTTTCTGGTGTATATTAAAAAAAAGATAATTCCGTACAAAGACCATGCAAACAATCTAAATTTAACCAAATAGTTCTACCACATTTTTATCTATAGTTAGATTCATACGGTATTTTATCTAGCATACTTAAATAATTTTACTCTTTTCATAAATAATTTATCTTTTAGCTATGTGTATTAGTTCTCCTGAAGTATGTTTTTAGTAAATCATAATTTTAATGTACTGGCGACCCAAGACAGATTAACTTGAGAGCAGTATAGTTCACTGTCCGTAGTGTCTTCATCTCTGATATAGACCATTGCAATATCTCCAACAAAACATTTTGATTATAAGGACACCATTTCACCCTTATGAACACATTTTAATAGTAGCCTACTCTTGACTGGTGAGGGTAGTATTATAAAAAATGAGCCTGGACTATTGTGGAATACCACCTTCAGTACATCTAGTTGATTTTCAAACTCTGAATTCCAGAACAAAGTCGAGCCAAATCAAATAAAACTGACACCTTAGTCCCTGTACCCAACAATGCAGGCGACATTATATTACCCTTCGGGGACTAGCACCAAATAAATAACATGAGGACCGGTGAAGTTGCATTTTTGCAACATCTTATCATGCTCTAAATAATAGTAAAAAACACATACTTTAATATATATTATTATTATTATTATTAAATAAATTGTTGAATAGTATTGTATTTTTTAAATTTTAATTAAAAAAATTACATAAATGTTAAACTGTTTAAAAAGAATATGGCTTTTTATTTTTTTTAAATGTATAACTAAATATTGTAAGGCATTATTTTTTTTTCTGTATTATAAAATTACTCATTACTTACTTCATTACTATTGTATTGTTTTATTTTAAACATATTGTGGCAATGATCTAGACATAGGGCACCATGGTTGGTGCCGTTGCATATTCACAAAGTCTTTGCATGATTTCAGTTAAAACTCCAGTAACCCAGAATATAAGCATTTGTTTGAATTATTGATTGCATCATAATACGTTGCAGGAACTAATTTAAGAATAATTGGAGAGGATCCAGCCTAGTTACCTTTAATTTTCGAAAAAATTACAGCTGTTGAAAATGCTAAATCAACAATCACAGACGGTTAAGATTAGTGTATTTATGTGTGATCTATAAATGCTCTAATTTTATAACTTGTGTTACTGACAGCCTAATCACAAATATTATTTGTAAATAAGTATGGTGCACCCAAGGGTTAGGTAATAATTACAGACAGACCGCATCACGAAAAAACACATTTTGGTTTCAGGAGGTTATGAAATGTCGACATATATAAAAATCTCGAATACGTTTTTTTTTTTGTCAATCACAATCTTTCTCTTTCCGGGGGTTTGAGAAAAAGTAATAAGGGGCCATAAATGTATTAAGTAATAGCCATTTTAGGCTTTTTTTTACCCCACTCCCCCATATCACGCTCCATATCGCTTTGGCAATACCGTCATTCCCTCTTAGGTTATATTAACGCTTCCCGTTTCAATTATAAAAACGAACCTTTTTCTCGTTATTTTCAAATGGACTGTTTTTATTTTCTCGTTATCTTACAGGTAGAGGAAGTATGGTGATCGTCAAAAAAATCTAACTCGAGATTTTGATGAATCTTTAAGTTTCATGACTCCCTGAAATCAAAAAAGTTGTTTTTGAATTTCCGTCTGCCTGTCTGCCTGTCTGCCTGTCTGTCTGTCTGTCTATACCTCCAACTAGAGCCTAAACTTTTTTACCGATTGAGCTAAAACTTGATTTCTAGGGTTTTCATAGGGTTGCTCCGAGGGGTTTTTGGAATTGGATATCCACCCCTAAAATTAAGGGTAGTTTACTGAAGGGCAAAAAGAGGAAAAGTCGATTTTCTCAAAATCGGCTCTAGCCATTTTGATTAAATTTCATTTATAAACATTAATAAATATTCCAAACAAAATGGCTACTCTCAATATTCCGGCAAAATGGCTTTAAGGGCTCCGGTCTGATGCGTAAATTTCAAAATATGACCGCTTTTTAAATTACCTATCCTCTTTTTTTCAGCCTCTATTTACTAACCAAAAACTACTGCACACATTTAGTATATATGGGTATTATTTTTATAAATACATTTTATAAACACAACAAAAAAGTAATTTTAAGAATTTAAATGGTTATCTATACATACTATAAACACAGCAAAGAAGTAATTTACGGAATTTATATGATTCAAATAGTTTACCCATTTTACAAAACAAATTCCAAATAGCTTATAGAGGCGTTTACTATGGATTTAAAAGTTGTTGTTTTTTAACTCCGACATTTAGGGGGATGTGGTCCATCAGCCGCCTCTCCTTTGAAACTTTTATGGTTACGGGCTTGAATGTATGGCCCCCTCTATAGCCCCCCCAAGGTAGATTTTTGTGTTCCAAATGGTAAATATAATTATTTTATCTTCATGATCCGGTGTATGGCAGGTATTTAGTGTGGACTTAGTCATATTTGTATAAGAATAACCTTATCTGCAACTAAATTTACTTTATCGTATTTATACATCAATTCAGCTGTTTCAATGGACTCATGATCAAAGGCGTCACTTCCGTGTGTGTTAGACTAGACTGCCAATGGCAGGGAGATTGGAGTTCAAATCCTTGTCGGAGCTACTAATGGTTATTTTTTCAAAATTGTTTTACAATTTACCTTCATGCAGTTGCGGGTACACTTCCTCTAAATTTAACCTACACCCTAATCCATCAAGTAATTATTACATATGTATACAACCTGAGCAGCTAGTAAAATATGATGCTTATATATATATATATATACATATATAAAATATATATATAATATATATAATATTATATAGATAGAGAGAGATATAGGGGTTCTCCTCTGCTTAACTTTGTATTTACCTGGAGCTGTCACTTTAATTTGAACATGTAGGCCTATATTGCTTATGTTTTCTCACACAACTATATTATTTTTAATCTAGAGGAATACTAAGCCAACTCATAAAGCTGGAAATTCAACCAGGGATTTTTTTTTGTCTATATTTTGTTCACCCTAATTTATTGCTAGTTGAAGGTTAGGAGATCTTCAAATTTAAATTCCACGTTCCACATCCTTAACTTACACTAACGAATTAGGATGAGTAAGCTAGTGCAGGGCATTAAGTGTAGAGGATAGTGGGGAACTCTTCAAGATAAGACTTTACCACTACCACCGGGACTTGACCCTCCGACCTCTGACCTCCAACCTGATCGACTGATGTTTTTTTCTGTGTGATCGTTGATGTGGGTCTATACTACAAATTATTAGTTCAGTTTGTTGATCTGTGGAAAGAAAGATCCCGGTTCTTAAAGACTTGCATGTCTGCCTCTTTAAAACCACTTGGCCAAAAAGAATGAAATACAAAATAAATTTTAAAATTACATTATCAACCCTTTCCTTCTCTCTCTATTTTTTGTATTAAATTGTACTGGAGGATAGCAAGTAAGGATGAGGGGAAGGGGTTGGGGATGAAATTGGGTAAGGTGGGGGTAGGGAGGGAATTTTGGAAGCCGCCGAACGAGTCTGATAGAAGAGGCGGACTATGCGGACTCGGGAATAGATTGCGCTGGGAATACGCTAATCGAGACGGGACACCCTCATTCCCTCTTCCCCCTCCCCCCCTCACTGTTCTGTCTCATCCATTGTCTTAACATTGGCTGCAGCTATTGCACGTCTCTTCTGCCATTAACTGGGCGGCCAACAGACTTGCAAGAACATCCCTCATTTACGTTTGAAATGTTTCATTTTCTTTATCTTTTTTTTTTTCTATCATTTAAGACTTTCCAGACAAGTGAATAAAAGTTTAATTTTTAGCGGTACTTTATACTTTGTACAATTAAAATGTCTCATCTTTGTTTTTGACTTTTTATCGGCTCCTAATTATTTTTCTTGCTGACAAGCTTGTTCATTTATTTCCTAAATGGTTGGTTCAATTTATTTATATTTTGTTTTAATTTTTTTCCCCCCACAAGATGTGAGCCTTATTCTGAAGAGTTATAAAGACAAATGGAAATTGAACCAATTTATATATAATAAAAGTTTTTTTAATGAAATGTTTATTTAACCAAACATATAGATAATGGATTTTTTCAAACTGTGATTCAGAGTAATCACTCAATCACCAGTGAGCGATGTCTCGTTTAGAAAGACATATTAGCAAACCCTCAAAATGAAATAATTAACAAATAAAATCATACATCAACCAATATTTATAGTGTGACAACTTAGTTCAATCGGTGGCACATCTTACAAATGTTTTAGCACCTTGTCTTACTACCCATTAGGATTACTTATGCACTAATTAGGCTGATTATTTTAAGGGTTGGGAAGGCTATATTCGGAGGAAATGTACCTTAATTTGCATGGAAGTAAAGTGAAAAACCATTTTGTAAAAAACACTCATTAGACCCAACCGAGATTCGAACCTCAATCTCTCCAACATTGTAAGTCCAGTCCACTCAGAGAGTAGTGCGTTAGACCAAGTGGCCGGCGAAGTGTGTCATATAAGCATTGAAAAAAGGGTTCCGTATAAAATTACCATTATTTTAGAAAAAATATATTTGATTTAACTTGGTCTTCCTCTTTTAAAGTTGTTTTGGATGGTTAATGTTTCGTAGTACCTGTTATACAATTATTTTAGTTTGTAAATCCTGTGCTAATATACGCAGTATATTTAGAAATAGTAATTTAAATACCCTTGATAAAAAAACTTTAGGATTTTGCTAGTGTATAATTTATCATATCAGACTGTTAGAAGCTAGTTACATAAACCTAAATACGATTTAGTTTAGCCCTAAGTTTCCAAATTTTTTTCTTATGAATACAAAATATGTATGAACTCAATCAATTATAGTATCAGACTAATTCAACTTTGTTTGTATTTTAATATGTAAAAAAATATCCTAAATATTAGATTACAAATAATTGACTAAACAGATACAATTTATTGGAATCAATATATTGTCATACTGTAATCTTGATACTTATTTATTCTATGGCATTAGGAACTTGAAAGTTCATAGCCGTGCATAAAAATATATATAACCTATCTCTATCTTGAGCTAATTCTATCCAATCCCCTTTACTACAATTTTTATCTATCAGGATCATTTAATGTTACCCTTCCATCTGCATCTAGATCTCCCACCATCGGGTTTGCCAGTCAGTACCTTGAACATGGCTCTAGAATCTACCATTCGAGCTGCATGTCCTTCCCACTGTAATCTGCTAGAGCTTATTACCCTAACAAAATCTGTTGATGGGTACAGGTTATGGAACTCATAATTATGCAACATCCTCTACTCTGCATAATATTAATCTCTTTTTGGACTGAATATATTCTAAAGCACTTTGTTTTCGAACACACGAGATTTCTTCTCTTCATCTAAAGTCTGAGACAAATTATCACAATCATAAAGAACAATCGTTAAAACATTTGTTTTATATATTTTGAACTATGTTTCTTGACAAAATCGAGATGCTAACAGCTTACTGACCTATTAATAGCATGCATTTCCCAACTGTATTATCTTCCTAGTTTCCATTCTATTACTTTTACTGTTATTTAAAATCTTCCTAAGCATTTGAACTCGTCAACCCTACCAAATTTGTCAGATAGAGTAATCTCTATATTACTAATGACTACTATATTATCATTATTATATCCAATTACCACAGAATAAATTATAGCATGTGTGTTTTAGTGTAATGCTATTACATTAAATATCTAGACCTAAACACACTATTTCTCACAGTAATATTTGACTTTTCTTGCCAAAGCTTTACAAGAAGCTTATCCTCACTATAAAAACTGCTCAAAATACTTTTTAGTGTTGAATAACAAATATAGGTAGGCCTATATCTAAAGGTCCTGAGCTCAAATTTACAAGATCAGTAGCATTTATAAAACCAAGTTAATTTGTGTGGGTTGTTTTTGTCACTGCACCTTGCTACTCGTTTGTGTAATGCATTATCTAAGCTAATAAGCTAGGGATGATGATTGCTTGATTTTAAGGAAGTGTACACATATTAGCGTGGAAAATGTGTGTAAAAACTATTAGGAAGACCAACCTCAGAACAATCAACATAGCTTCAAACCCTTGTTTACTTGTAATTGGTAATCGTCTTTACTGTGAAAGTGACACCTTAATCATTCGATCGTCGAAGTGGGTCAAATTGATTTGATCCAAACTATAAGACAAGAGGTTTAACGATGTGTACAGTCTGCTAGGGACAGGAATATTCCGATAGAGTGTAGTACTATCGGTTTGTCGTGCTCGTGACGGTCCGGTTAAAGAGGGAGATTATATCATTGCCTCTCACTCTCACTTAACTTCTCACTTTGAGTACAAATAAAAGTAAGGCAAGAGGGGATTAATGGCTCTACAGGAAATGTTTACAGAGGGGTTTGGTGGAATACAATGCTATCGTTAGAAGGACAAATACTTTTAACTGTACCTAGCTCAAGGGTGGATCCAGGCCCAGTTCTCTGGGGTGGTGGAGGAGAGGGGGGTTAGAAGAGTAGATTGGTTTTCATAAGACTTCATCAAATATGAATTAAAATAATTTTGCTGTTGAGGAAGGAGGGGGGGTGAATTTATTTTCACGGGGCTCCTTAAAGGATAAATTTAATAATTTTGATTAATAAAGGTTTTAATTTATTATAATTTTAATAATAATATTGCCAATTTAACAAAATAGTTGAAATTAACAATTAGTATAATAATAATAATAATAATAAAAAGAGTAGTTTGAGAAAGAACACGATTTGCACTAGCCAATTTGTAATTTTGGTACAAAAATACTTAAAACATAAAGTAATAATTATATACTGTACATAAGTCTAAAGTGTTTTAGTAATAAAAGAAAAAAAAAATATTTTAATACTAAACTTAATAGTATAAATACTGTAAAATTTTAATTCTAATCAACTTGTTTTGCTCTAGAGCTAAGTTGAAAGAGCTGTTGCCTAATTTTGATTAGGTCGTGTAGGATATAGTGTGAGGAAGTTGTTAGTCAGTCATTCTTTACAGATTTAAAGTATTCTGATTATTTTCTATGCAGGAGGGAAATATCTCACCCAACCCCTCTGTATCCACCCCTGGCGTAGCCAGGGAAACTCGAAGGAATATATGACTTTTGATGCTAATGAGAACAAATTCATTATGCTGTTTGTAAAAATGATTATATATGCCAACAAGTTAATATAAAAAAAATAGATACACTTTTTTGAATATGTGAGATGAAAATGATATTGGATAAGTTTTTTTAAGTAAGATAAACACTATAAAAAAATTATGATATTCAACGAAATACGATAAGTGTAATTCAGATACAATTATATTTAACTAGTACTGATTGCCGTTCATGAAATGATTTAAATATCTAAGTACTGTAGTTGTATTCGTAAACAAAATTAGATACGGATCACATTGCTTACACTAGCATCATACAAACTGGGCGATAAACTTTAAAAATATCTCGGTTATATGAGACATGTGACCGACACGATTTGAAACAACTGGTTGATATGTTCATGCTTAGTTGGACATAGTAACAGCAAACTGGATGACCTGTTGGGGTACCCGCAAACCGATCGACAACACACTGGTTAACATGCGTAGAAAAAGGGGTCGACAAACACGTGACGGTCACGCAAATGCAATGTTGACCCTATGGTTGATGCGAGTAAAATCATGTAATAAAGAGTCAATTGGTCGACAAAAAGTAGACAAATATTTGGAATGCTAGATGGGTCAAGTATCCGACACTAGTAGAACCCATTGGTCGACTAGCTCATGCATAGGAGGATAAAGTGTTTGACATACGAATGGTAAACCAATTTGAGTACATAAAACTAATCGACAATAAACTTATCGACAAGTGTGGACAAAGTGATCGACAGACAAGTAATCGGCATGCAGGAGTACTTACACCAAGTTGTTGACAAGAGTAGGCCCATGTGGTAGACAGCTAACTGATCAACAAAATATTAAAGAGTATTTGAAAGACTAGGTAACTAGCAGCCGTCAACAAATACATACATAGAACAACAAAGTATTACCCAGCCAACTGGTGAACAAAAAACCAACTGGTAGACAAACGTTGAGATGGATCCATATAATAGTGCACCACATGTTAATACATTGCAAATAAAAAACTCGTTAAACCAAAAGTTAGATGTTTTATTTTTGTATTCAAGTTCTTTTTTCCATTTAGTTACATTCCTGTGAACGTCTGCCATCCGTTAATAACCATTTCAATGAAATTAAAAAGTGCACTTTATTATGCATTATCTGATAGCTTGTGATCTTGATAAGAAATCACACATTTGTAGCCGATGATTTCCGCACGCCCATCATAGACTCATTCTTAAAATATGAGTGAAGAATAACCCTGAGCAAGGGACGACTCCTGGATCATTGGCGTACTAAGCTAAGGGTTTCGGGCTCAATTCCCACGTCCAGGTGTCATTTTTCAATATTCAGAATATAATACCCCTTCTATTTAATATATGAATAAAAATAATTAAATATTGGTAAATCCACCAATCATATACATAATATACGATGAAAAAGTAAACCAAATTATGGTAAAAACAAGAACAGAAAAGAAAATGTTCTCTGAGAAGAAGATACTAGGAATTCATATAAATATTAAAGTTATTATTACTATTACAGTAAACTAATCAACAAGAATATACACATCTCTATCCATATCACTCACAAGTAGCCTAAGTTATCTTCTCTCTTCTTCTGACTAAATATTACTTTATTTGGAAAGATTTTCACCTGGTTTTTTTTTTGCTAAAATGTATTTATAAGCTCTTTGGAGTTGTCATCTGGATTATTTTTTGAAAATTATATGCATGCATAATCTATTTGGAATGCTTCTCTCCCAGCAAATTTTTAAAAATTGGATGTCTATAGAAACTATTTGGAGTGACACATTTTTGAAAATTGAATGTCTTTAGAAGTTATTTGCAGTTTTATTAAACTCTTTTAGCTTCATATTCGAGAATATCAGAAGGTGTGAACTACATCTAGAAGGGAGCTGATTTATTCCAAGATGGGCCATCACCCCTATATACACTCCATTTACCGTTTTCCCTGTCCCTGATCTAAAGTGGTCCTTCCCCACATTTTCAAAATTATTCTATTAAAATATATTTAGAGTAGTCCCCCTCCTACAAATTATTCTGAAATTTAGATGTTCCTAGAAACTATTTTGAGTAGCATCCTTCTGAATTTTTTTAAAGTTGGGATAACTTCAGAAGCTATTTTTAATAGTCCTCACCTAGCTTATTTATTTAAATTTAGATATTCAAAAGGCTTTTTAAAGGGGTTTTTCTCCTAAGATGTTTAAAATATAAATTCTTCCCGAAGCTATTTAAACTTCTCCTAGCTTGAATTTTCTCGAAAATTAGATGCCTCTGGAAACTATTTGAAGTGGTCTTCTCCGGAAAGCTTTTGATAATTGAATGCATATAGAAGTTATTTTGAGGTTAATGTAAGATCTCTCAACTTAATATTCGATAATATCAGATGTTTTAAAATATATTTGGGGGAAGGGGGGTGGGAAGATTTCTTACATCTGGGATTATTTTCAGGGGGACGATGGCTCTTTCCCCTGCCCCCCTGGCCTCAAGGTTCTACCACCACAGATTACAGTACTACATAAATTCATACCACCACCCTCTTCAATATGTATCTATTAGAACACTTTAATTTGTTTGATGAATCTATGTCAAAAAATAAAAATTGCAGACCATCTCCTGTTGGGAGACTTTACCACGATCCACCATAGACAGAACCTCTCCCTCCCACTAAAAACGAGGGTAGGCCTACTACCATGATATTACTCCAAATTCTCAACGTACGTTTTTAAAGGTCTGGATAAAAAGGTCATTATTGCACGTGTGATGTGTGCTCAGCTACAATTAGAGATTAGCCAAGATACAGTTGTATGCATAGGCCTATACATTTACAAGGGGTGCTTCACCCAGTGGCGGTGGAACTTTAATTGTGTAGGTGTATATACATATTTAAAAAAAATGAACTGTCCCGCAAGTCAAAGGAAATTCGGGGACTCAACACAAACAATTTTGTGAAAATTGAATGCCCTTAGAATCCATTTTGAAAGGTCCTCGTCCAGAAATATTTTGAAAATTAGACTGCTTTTCAAGAGTTTTGGAGTGATCCTCCCCTAGAAAGTTTTTGAAGTTTGGATACCCCTAAAAGCCTATATTTTTCCTTGTCTAGAATTTTTTAATTTAATTTTTCTATAATATATTTAAAGTGGTTTTCCCCATGGAAAGTGTTTGGATGTGCATGCCAAAAAACTATTTAACTATTTAAATTCTTAATGATGGCAAAATTCAAGCACATTTCCCGGGATTGTTCCCAATTTTACCAATCAGTGGTCACCCTGAAAATATTACTTGAGGTAGATCCCTCACAATTAATTACAAGTAGCCTAACAATGTTAAATCACTTCCTAGAAAAATATTACTTTATCTATATCCTGCACAATTAATTACAAGTAACACTTTTATATCACGTCCTAACAAAATATTACTTTAAATATATCCCTCACAATTAATTAAAAGTAATACCGTTATATCACGTTCCAACACAATATTACCTTATCTATAGCCCTAACAATTAATTGCAAGTAACACTGTTAAATCACGTCCTAAAAAAATATTATTTGAGGTATATCCCTCACAATTAATCATTAGTAGCACTGTTAAATCACTTATTGACAAAATATTACTTGATATAGGCTAATATATCTGTTGCCAGCAACGACAGATAGCGTTGATATATCAATTCCTTACTAAATATTTATTTAGATATAGGCCCTAATCCTAAAAAGAATACACATCTACTAATGAGCATCTTAATACAATATGTTCCTCTAACAATAGCACCACTATCTACAATTAGCATAGTTATACCATATCTAGGCAAAAAGCTGCTTTAGCTATATCATTTATAAGCAAACACAAGTAGCACTGTTATATTATTGTTTACATAATGTTCCTCACTTATACTAACATGGACTATATGACATTTATCAATAAATTACATAGTACTCAATAACTTTCAAAATATAGATAAAGAGCTCTAGAAATTATCAACACAAATTCAACAGTGAAGCAATAACTTAACAATATATACATTAGCTTGAAAACCAACATATTTTTCAAATGCAGTTACATTAAATAAAACATTTGAACATTATAATTAAATCCTTGACATTTGGCCATGCTGATCAATTCCTCTGGTCAAGCCATTATTACAGCCAGCGTCATTGAATTCATTTTGTGTGCGGGTTCTTTTGAGGTATTTCATTGTGTACCACTAAAATTGTCACAAAAATAAACCAGAGTAAATTCAAGCCCATTTCTTATTTCTTTTTCTAGTTTATAGTGACCTAACGTACACGATTTGGAGTGTTCACCTAGTTTAATGAGTTGTTTAGAAAAATGCATTACATCACTATTTCGGTGACCCATAATGGGAGACTCCTGTGCCCTTTAAACATTTTCTATGACAAGTAGTAATAATATGGTATTGTAATTACGATATTCAGATTTAGAAAGAGTAATTTCACTAACGAGGGAAGGATGTCCCACATTCGGTAGTAAATCCTTCAATTCGTCATCTTCATCAAAAAGGTATGTGTCTGCCTACATTTCTTTAGAGCTGGAGGTTCCTGCAGTTGCTGTAAGGTTTTCACATTCTTTGGCGCAAGTCCTAAAAGCATAGAATAATAGATAATTTACATATTTATTTATTATAGAACCTCTTACCATCCGTCTAAGCTATTTTCAATTGGTTATTATTATCGGGTAAGAATGAGTAAAGTAGACTAGAGAGGAAATAAACCGTGTTTGCGTGGAGGTCGGGTGGTAAACTGTTACTAAAATAAATTTTAGTAGATTACACCAGGTCGGGATTCAAACCTTGAACTCTCGCTCACCGAAATATCAGACAAACGCGTAATTTCCTCGGCATGCATACTGATTAGGATCTATGATTACTAAACAATAACTTATAAATATTTAATAATAAAATCAACACTTTATACTTTGTGTATATCTAAAGACTATTTTAAACTTAAGGTAGCCAACACACTCGATTACAAAAACTAGCCATCATTTCCGTTTGGAACCAATTTAACATAGCCAGATTTCATGTACAAGGCTGTACTTTTTTTTTTTACAATTTATGTATCAAAATAAATATATTTGGCACATTTTTTGCATATATTCAGATATTTTTAGAAAATAAACAAAAATTTAATATGCATAAATATACTTTAACAAACAAAAAAATACAAAAATTAGTTTAGTTTAGTATTTTCAAATCACAGCTACCATTTGTTATTCAAATTTGTTTCCAGTGAATTATTATTATTATTATTATTATTATTATTATTATTATTATTATTATTATTACCACCGCGTCTTACTACCTGTTCGGGTTAATACGCACTTATGCTAATGTGTAATGGTAGGGTGATTGTGAAATGAAATGAAGGACCTACAGTTTAACGTGGAATCCGAACCATGGTGGAGGCCTGGCATTCCCCACAGTCACAAGATGTCTTGTCAGAGGTGAAGGGAGGGTTTGGAAATCAGATAAATCTGTGCCGGGGCCGAGGATTGAACCCTGGCCACCAGCACAGAAGTCTGACATCTTACCCCTAGACCACCAGGTCACCTGTTTCCAGTGAAAAATGCTTCTTCTTTCCGGATTCTCCATCTCGTCTTTAAATCTCTGGATCTTTTGCTTCTTTTGCATACTTTACTTGGAAATAGACGAGGATTAGGCATTTTGTACAGAGTAAAATTCACATTAAAATTTATTAACATAATACGACGGTTAAATGGTAGCTTACGCTCAAACTAAAATATAAGACTAAATAATGTCAAAGAATACTGGTAACAAAAGACTGTTAGGTTTTCTCATTCTATAGCTAACATCACACATGTAGTTAACAGGCAAGAACAGTCAAAAATATCAGATTATTACTACTGGTAAGTTTTGTACCTCAATAGTGTTCTCAGCTGAATTTGAAAAGTTTGCTAATGGTCTTCTTCCCCCTCATCACTCCTCGCGGTGACCTTGTGGTCTAGGAATAAGGTGTCGGACTTGTGTGTTGGGGTCCATGGTTCAATCCTCTGTCCCGG
Organism: Timema monikensis; assembly: GCA_902151445.1. NCBI lineage: Eukaryota > Metazoa > Arthropoda > Insecta > Phasmatodea > Timematidae > Timema > Timema monikensis. The sequence goes on from CABFVZ010002243.1 coordinate 123,384, forward strand.
CACAAATTTATCTGATTGCCAAACCCTTCCTTCACCTTGGATAAGACTTGTATTAACCACAACTTGTGAATGTGTGGAATATTAGGCCTCCACCGTGGTTTGGACTCCACCTTAAACTGTAGGTCCTCCATTTCATCTCACAATTACCCTACCATTACACATTAGCTTAAGGCGTACAACCTGAACGGGTAGTAATACGTGGTAATAATAGTAATAATAATAATCATCACTCGTAGCCTTCCTACCGCTGACAATCAAAACACACTACCTTTGTTTGATTCTCAACAGTACGACCTGGTTTAGCTCTATTTATGTATGTGAAAATCACGTAGTTTCGGGCAATTTCATCTCCAGTTTTGAAAATATGATAGTAACGATAAAAATAAATACGTCAAATGAACCTGTATTCATTGCTAAATAAGTAGAGTTAAATTTAATTTCAAAACACAAAATAGATTTCTATTAAGAAATTTGTTTGTAAGATAATGATATTGTGTCGCGGATTCAATTTCATTATTTATAAGTAAAAATTAATATTTTAGAAATTATGTACAAACCATACTTAAAATATATTTACCATATAACTCTATACTATCCGTACACCTATAAAAAAATTAAGGCTGTAACTTGTATTGCTTAATACTTGGAGAATAATTAGCAATATTAAGTTAAATTTAACATTATAACTAATTAAATAAAAACCGCATCACAATTTTGCTCTATTATTACTTATTTTAATGTTTTTATTATATTAAAAAGTTATACAACCATAAAAATTAGGAAATAAAGTATTATCACTCTTGCACAGCCTATTTCTAATGATGGGGAAGCAAAACTTCAGATAGTTTTCGATAGCTATTTTATCATATCCTCTCTTTGCTAATATGGATCTATTTCCTCTAATAAATCTCCCTACTCCTAGATCATGAGTTAATTTGTTAAAAAGCTTTAGTTTTAAAACGTTTCAACTAAAAATTAATGGTACGGAACACTGCAAGGACTTTCTCGCTCTATTGTTTAAAAATTCAGATATTTACTCAAAATTCGTAATATAATATACACTAGCAAACCCAAGAAAAAACTGCACTATACATATGTAAAACATTTTTTGACTTACGGTTTTAAATTGTATAGTCTTATGTTTAAAGAATTAACGTCTTCCTTTGTATTATTATCAATTAAATATATATATAATGGGTCCCCAAGGGTCAAAACTACGTATTAAAATTTTGACTTCAGGTCAAAATTTTAGGCATTTTATTAGGAGATGCACAATCTACATCCTATGATTATCGCATTGTTATTAAATTTCTCTTTTATAGATTATGACTAATAAAATAGATAACTATTGACTATTGATTCTAAAATGAGAGAGAGAGAATCGTTATAACCAATTCTGAGAAAATTGAGTTATTCTCTTTTCATCCTTTAGTAAACGGCTATTATTATTATTATTAGCACCGCGTCTTACTACCCATTCGGGTTATACGCACTTACGCTAATGTGTAATGGTAGGATGATTGTGAGAACAGTTTAACGTGGAATCCGAACCACGGTGGAGGTCTGGCATTCCCCACATTCACAAGATGTCTTGTCAGAGGTGAAGGAAGGATTTGGTAATCAGATAAATCTTTGCCGGGATCGAGGATTGAACCCCGGCCGCCCGCATAGAAGTCTGACACCTTACCCCTAGACCACCAGGTCACCTAGTAAACGGCAATTAATTTTAGAGTTAAACAGTAACACAGACAGGCGGATTTACAAAAACCACTTTTAAGGGTTCGGGGGGTCATTAAACGTCGATATCCATCAACATTTCGAGCTAGATATTTTTGAATCGTGATAATTTACCTTAACTGTTGGCTATATATATATATGTGTGTGTGTGTGTTTGCGTATAGCTTGAAAATTTTTGGTTTTCTAAAAATGTATTTTACGTAAAAATATGATTATTATAATTAGATCTACATGTATGCAATGATAAGAAATTTCATTGCTATTTGAGGGACTTACGGAGATAAAATTAAAAATTAGAATTTACGCATCATACCAGAACGCTTAAAGTCATTGTCATGAAATATTGAAAGTAGTTATTTGATCTGTAATATTGATCAAAGCTTAGAAACGAAATTTAATCAAAATTGTTAAAGCCGATTTTTATAAAATCGATTTTTTTTCTCTTTCCACCCTTAACTACTCTTGATTTTATAGTTGGATAGCCAATTCCAAATTTCCTTGGAGTAACCCTATGGAAACCCTAGATACCAAGTTTTAGCCCAATCGGTAAATTAGTTTAGGCCCTAGCCCGAGATACAGACTGACAGACATACGGCATTGCGAAAACCCCTTTTTTGGATTTGGAGGATCATGAAACGTCGACATTCATCAAATTTTGGGGCTATAATTTTTTGACGATCACAATACTTGCTCTACCTATAAGGTAGCGAGAAAGTAAAAATATTTATTTTGGGTTCCAAAGAGTCAACACTTCGTGTTAAAATGTCAACTTTCGGTTTAAAATTTTCGACATATTATTAGGGGTTTGCCAATTTATGGTTATTGCATTGCTATTGAATTCCTTATTTATATATATATATATATATTGAGCAATAAAATAGGTAGATATTGACTATTGAATTTAAAATGTTAGAGATAGATCATTGTCATGTCATGTACAAACATTTCTCCTAGGAGGTTGAAAGAAAGAACATACACTTTTTGAGAGACTTACTTATTTCTTACTCTATGGCATTAGATAATTATTGCGTTAAAACTTAAGAAGTATCTCTTTACAACTAAAGTTCACAAAATTGTATTAATATATTCGACAATATATCAGAAACTATTGGTTTTACAAAAATATATTTCATATAAAAGTTGTTAATTTTTAATGGTATTACAATTTTGCAATAATAATTCATTTATTATTTCAAATAGCTGCAGAGGTACAGAAATTTCTACTTCTGTAAAGTACCCTAAAATTAATTTTAATTTGAAAATGAAAGCAGTAATTTTGTTTATTATCTTAACAAACGCTCAGATACGAATTTTAATCAAAATCGTAACAGCCGATTTTGAGAAAATTTATTATTTCTCTTTTGCTTCTTATTAAACTACTATTAATCTTAGGGTTAAACAGACACACACACAGACGGCATTGCAAAAACCACTATTTAGGGTTCGGGGAGTCATGAGATGTCGACATGCATCAAAATCTTCCAACGTTCGCAATTCTTTACCTTGAGTGTTTGAAACGTTTATAGGCTATAGGCTATATATATATATATATATATATATATATATATATATATATATATGCGCGTATATATTGAAAGTAATTGGTTTTATAAAAATACATTTCAAATAAAACATGTGGATTATAAATAGATCTTATATTTGTAGTGAAAATAATATATTACTATTTACCACCATACCCCATTTATCTGAATATATTGCTAATATAATATTTATTTACATATATTTCTATCAATTAACAAAGTTTGTAATAGTTTTAAAAATGTAATAATATGTATACTATTAAAAGCGAATCTGATTGAGAAATTTGGTAAAATATAGATTTGATGTGTCATAAGACTCAAACTATGCAGATAGAAGTATCAATTTGTCCATAACATAAATTTTAGTAAAGTCAATATAAATACTCTTTAAAACTATTCATACAGGATTGATTAAATTACATAAAAAATAATTGGTTCCTGAATCGAGCATTCCCCTATGGTATCGTAGAGCTACAGCACGTAAGCTAATTTTATTGGAATATATCTACCGTGACTTCAATCCAGTCCATTATTTGTGAACAAATTTCATTTGCTTCGAGTAAGAGCGTTGAATTTATTTCGACTCTAATTTCAAATTATTTTTGAGTTAGTCTCCCTAGTCTACCAGTGAGCAAATTCATTCCAATTACTTGTTAATAATTATTTATCTCCTCGTGCGTATATAGGTATTTTGATATCTATTATGTGACAAATTGGCCAATGGAGATGATCAAAGAAATGTGATTTCAATGTTTACTTGAAAAGGTGTTTAAATGCTATTTTACGTTTCAACAGTGAGAATTTTATTATAATTATTGAAATGTAGCCTACACCAGCTAATTAATTAATTTGTATATTATAATGCACAACATGGGGATATCTATATAATTCGTATCTTCCTAAAATTTAAGATGTTACTAGAAGTTATATTAATTAATACCCACTTACAATCGTAGCGTATAAATTTATATTTTCATCTAAACATGAGATATTGCTTATTATGTATATATGTATATATATATGTATATTATGTTTATATATGTATATATATATGTATATTATGTTTATATATGTATATATGTTTATATATGTATATATGTATATTATGTATATATGTATATTATGTATATTATGTATATATATGTATATATATGTATATTATGTATATATATGTATGTATATAAGTATATTTATGTATATATGTATATTATGTATATATATGTATATTATGTATATATATGTATATTATGTATATATATGTATATTATGTATATATATGTATATTATGTATATATGTATATTATGTATATATATGTATGTATATACCAACATTTAATAAATTTTAATTCGTAAATATTTTTTCATTTAGTTATTTACATATAAAAATTTAACAAACTTACAAAAACACTAACATAAATTTAGTATTATTATACATAAAATTAATATTTAACTATATTGTTGGGTGACCTGGTGGTCTAGGGGTAAGTTGTCGGACTTCTGAGCTGGGGTCCGAGGTTCAATCCTTGGTTCCGGCACCGATTTATCTGATCACCAATTCCTTCCTTCACCTCTGACAATAAATATTGTGAGTGTGGGGAATGCAATGCCTCCACTGTGGTTCGGATTCCACGTTAAACTGTAGGTCCTCCATTTCATCTCACAATCACCCTACCATTCATTACACAATAGCTTAAGTGCGTATAACCCGAACGGGTAGTAAGACGCGGTGATGATAATAATAATAGAATCTATATTGTTTCTGATTAAACGAAACATAGTAGTCTTAAAACTTTGTAATTGTAGTATACATACAATCCGTTAATACTTTGAATAGTTTTAAAACTATATTTTATCTTGTTCAACAAATATGTATATATAATGATATAACTGATAGGTAAATGGTTAATTCTATAGTATGAGTAGGGAAATTTACAAGATTGTGAAAATTTTGTTAATTTAGTGGAAAACTCTATAGACTTAGATTAATATATTTGTTTACATTTACAAATATGTGTTGATGAATTAGCGGTAAAATATTTTGTGTTCAAATAATCAAAATAATGAAATGCTCTCAACCTAATTATTGCAAATAATTTCCCACTTAGTCACAGTTATAAAAATGAGTGGTAAACAATTTAATAGTTCAGTCAACCAAGATTCAAACATTTAATTCTACATATTCAGCAATTAAGTCTAATATGATCCTTAAACCCTAGTTTGACTGACTACTTTGTAAGAAAAATAAAATCACTATTAATATTTAATCAAACCATTTTAAATTAGTTGAAAAAGACACATGGACACGGCAAAAAAATATAACTTGGGACCCTGGTATAAATTTTCAACTAATATTAAATTAATGGGATTGTGGCTACCTTCATACAGACATTCTTGTAATTACAATGATTTAAACCTTGTGTGTTGATATTAATTATACGATTTTAATGCTATTTTATTAAGGCAATTACTGCTTGTATAAATATTTCCTATAAAATGGGCTAGCCATTGATCCAAAGGTTTTTTTCAAACCTTTTTTAGAATTTAATACTTTAACCATTTTATCGTTCGAGCAAGTAAGGGCCAGCCTTTTAAACTTAATGAATTCATTTTCTGTCACTCATTTAGAAATAATTAGTATAGCTCTGTAACTACAAGCAAAATGAATTATTTTTCAATTTTTTCTTTTAAATACATCTAAGCGTCGTTATTATGGCTATTCCAAGACGGGAATCTTAGTTTTTAATCCCAATTTGGTAACCGGGAGGTTCACACTCTATTCCTCCAACCAACCCTCGCGCAATGTGTTTAATCAACGGCCTTTGTATATGCATATTTGTGCAGTTTAATTATTTATTAGATTTTAATTCTCTTTCTATATAATAGATCATTTAAGACACTAACTAGCTACTAAATTAACACCCAAAGAACACAAGTATTTTATTATACTCTTATTTTGAAGATATAATTAAATACTTATATTTAAAGCATTATTTGAAACTCATCTAATTTGATTTAGTTTGTGTGTGTGCGTGTGTGTGCGTGCGTGTGTGTGTGTGTGCGCGTGTGTGTGTCTGTGTGTGTTCACTATACCATTCCACTCATTAAGGCCATCCGAATTTTTAAACTAATAGGTAAAAATTATGAAGAAATAATTTTATAATTTATACCTTGGATTGCGTGAGAGTATAGTGAAAAACTATTTAGGGAAATTACAAAACTCAGTAAATGTTGAAATTTCAGCTTTGACCTATCCTACACCAGTAATACAGACGAGACTGACGTATTTGTCCATGTGCCCACTTAGTTTGTAATCATTTTGATGATGATAAAAATATTGTTTAATCCATTCAATTAATTTTCTACCCTAAAATGAAGGGTTAAATATTTCAAATGGCACGGCTTTGTGCATTTCAACCCAACACTTTTCTAAGTGGACATCTTTTGAGCAAAATAGAAAGTTACTGTGTTTAATACACTTGCGGTAAATAATTTTTCATTAATTAAAAAAAAAAGTTTGAATAATTTTCTAGCATATTTATTAAAATTCTAATGATCAAAAGGGTTGATCTTAGAGTTGTGACTTCTTGGCTGTGGTTTTGGAGGTTGATTTTAGATTAGGTTCAAATCTTGTCTGGGTAAATAAGAGACTTTCTAAATCAAGGGTTTCAAAGTTATTCTTTACTAAATACAACTCGTAATTTTTTTAGATATAAATTCCCTCCTTGCTACGATTATCACCGCCCCACCCCCATTTTAGTGGAATTTGCTAATAACCCATACGTTGAGCATGACAATAAACAAACAATTCTTTGAAGTGAGACTTATCCGCTTCTTTCCTTCACTTATCTTAGTGTAACTCCCCTCCCCAAACACCTTCCCACTTTCGTTCCAAGTGCGACTTTTATTGAAGGGTCTTGGGGAAACTTATTGCTCCCGACTCAGTGGGTATAATGTGAGACTTTAAATTGGATAAAAAATAAGCGAGGAAGAGCAATGGAGAGCTGGCCTTACAATGAACAAAGAAGTAATACCTTTTTGTTATCTTCTTCCGGAGGTACGAGATACTTTTACTTTACATCCACTTTTTACCCTGTTATAATATACAATTTGCTAACACTTGAGGTATAGAAAAAACATTTTAAAAAATACCGAATTCTTTAAAATTAAAACTTTTCTTGTAGTCAAAGGAGTACACTTCGCAACAAACTGGACTGCTGATGAAGATGAAATCAAACTTAGAGTCTCGATTGTGTGTATTTATTTTCTCACCACGTCTTACTACCTGTTCAGGTTATACAGATAGGTGATAATTACTCTAATGGAGTAAGGATGAGGAAAGAAGTATTTTAAAAATAATCAACCCACATTTGCTTTAAATGAGAATTGGAAATCATTTAAGAAAAATTACCCTCGGTAGATCTGACCAGGATTCAAATCTTGATCCCCACGTCATCAGCAAGCCAGTCTAACTCTAGAGTGATGCCTTAGACCATTTAACCACTGAAGTGAGTCTGGCTGGATGTACTAAGGGTGTTTTCACCTAAACGTTCTTCCACTCCGTGTAAATTTTTGTAAGCTTCATTTAAATTCAACCATCATCATTTATATCATATTAGCGTAATAAATTCATGTATGTACAACCTTAATTGTTAGTGAGATGCGGGGACAAAAAAAAAATCATACTTTTATTTGTTTTCCTTGTACGTATCTCAATAACCATTCGATACATACGCATCTAATAAAATTAAGGGTGACCTGGCGGTCTAGTGGTAAGGTGTTGTAACGTTCTTGATTTACGTTACCGCGATGGGCGCCTATTGAAGAATTATGATTAATACACTTTTCATTTTGACATGTTTTTATTGCTGAATCAGTTTAATTAATGC
>CABFVZ010002244.1:0-13421 GCA_902151445.1 Timema monikensis
GTGAGATGAAATGGAGGACCTACAGTTTAACGTGGGATCCGAACCACGGTGGAGACCTGTCATTCCACACATTCACAAGTTGTGATTATTTACATTACTGATTTTCAATGCAAATATGTCTGTTTGACTCGCATACATCTTATTATCTTTTTATCATATTATCTTATCTTGGAGACCCACTTATCCAGTCGTCCCTGTACTTCTCCCTCAGTGTCTCCCCCCCAAATCACCGAGTGTACAGGGATATTTAGGTCTTTGTTCCCTCATCGTTTAATGTATTTTAGTACAGCATTCATGACTGTTACAAACAGCAGCAGTCAAAGAGCATTTCTTTGATCAAACCACTTTGAGCTGCCTTCTTCAATTTGTACACAACATTCAAAATTTTGACAGTTTCAAATTTCCTGGAACTCCCGGTTTATCTAAACTCTTCCAAAGCACTGTTCTCGGATGCCTTTTCCAGGTCCAAAAACTCGATTATTAGATCCTTACCTTTCTCCCGAAACTTCTTCGTTAACATCCTTAAAGCAACAATCAGGTCTGATGTACTAATAGCCCTGAATCCATGCTGTTCCTCTCCTAGGACAGGCTCAATAATTCTTTCCATAATTGTCAAGCCACGGGAAAGTACCTCTTTGTTGCTGCATTTCCCTCTGCTCCCTTTCTTGAACAGTGGGATAACTATCCCTTTAGTCCATGTTTATAAACATAATAAATTGCTGAATCAAGGTGGACCTACTAGAGTGTGAACTCATGTGGACCTACTAGAGAGGGGACCAGTGTTGCTCAGTACTCTAAATTCTTCCCTCATGGATGTATTTTGGCAGATTAACTTCATTTTCAAAATTGACTTGGTTAGAAATTAATATGAAAAAGAGATATAAAAATTGCAATGCATGTAAAATTGTTATAACACATGAACCAGTGAAATATCTGTCGTTGCGTACTACTACTACTACTACCACCACTACTACTACTAACAAACAAAACATTGACTATAACAGAATATAAGTACCTACGTGAATAAAAGACAGCTCACAATTTTGAGTAAAACCTCACCTTATAATCAGGTATACACAGTGTATATGTTCTTATTGTTTCATTTTAACACACTGGCCCTCTGTTTCTACCCACAATGGCAGTTTGAGAGATGTGTACTCACAGTCTTTGCTGCGATCGTGGTCCGCCGGGCTCGCGGGGGCCTCTCGGGGGCTCTTGTGTAAGAAGGGGCAGTGTTGTTTGCGACAGCCTGTGGGTTGGTTCTCCCAATAGCAAGGGATCATCTTGCGATTCTTTCTCAGCTCCATGTGGCGGAAGTTACAATGAGTGTTCAGGCACTTGCCCTGTTGCCAGAACGAACACATAGTCTCACAGCCCAGAGCCGAGGGTTCGTGGCGGAACATGCACCCATCACCCTGGAAACAAGGCAACACCGGTTCACTCGTGACTACGAGAGAGGCAATGGTATATCAATCGAACTACGCCTTCAGGCTTGTGAATAAAAAATAGGCCTAAATTGAATGATTTTATAATCAGTTTTTATGATACTTGACTTATTTTCAACAGCTATGTAAAATATTGAAACGTGATAAGCCCTCTAATTATTGTCGCTCCAGTTTGTTCAGACCAACACAATTTAACATAGCAGAGAACGATCAACGGCCTCACCCAGGGGCTCTGACACTGGTACCCAGGAGTGAGGTAACACAGGACATAAGGAAGAGGTGCTCACCTTGAGACAGGAAGAGTAGTAGTAGAAGTAACAATCGTTGTTCTTCTTGGGTGTGTCCATGGTCGCTGCTGCCCCTCTGTAAACACGACAACAAACCGGTCACTTCCTGTGGTGCTCTATAGCACCTAAACAGTGATAACACACAACATTCACTACCTTCTATAGCACCTAAACTGTGATCTCATCAGTTTTTTCAACTCTCTTCATCAACCTGTATTCGGCTATAGAGAAGGTCAACAATATTTTATTAATACAAAATTCCCTGCTTTACAAAAAGAATGGATATATTTACAAACATTTCAAAGAGTAGGTAATATAAAGAAATGTAGTTTCATCTTTCATTAAATTGATAGGTAATCTGGCGGTCTAGGGGTAAGGTGTTAGCAAACTGTGTGTGTTTATAATAAAAACAAATTCAATCGAGCTTAATCTAATTTTCCGTATTTATTAAAATTTAATCAAAAGGTAAATACAGGTATGGATGAATTAATTATCCATTCAAGCTAGAGAGTAATTATTTCCATGTAAAGTTGTCCTGTATTGGGTGTATCTTGTGGCAAGTAGTAATCATGAGGACGTGCATCTGATTAATTTTAACTGTATTTAAAAATAATTAACTATAATAGTTAAATTTAACTAGCCAATGAAAATATTTAGATGGCTTAACTTTTTTTTTGTCTTATGGAAATAATTTGACTAGTAACGGACTTGAGGATTTTTTTTGGTAAAAATATAATCCAGTGTAATATATGATGAGACTACTAATCAAAACATTTTGATTTTTTGTTTTATTTTATGTTATTAATTATTATTATTATTATTAGCACCGCGTCTTACTACCCGTTCGGGTTATACGCACTTACGCTAATGTGTAATGGTAGGGTAGATTGTGAGATGAAATGAAGGACCTACAGTTTAACGTGGAATCCGAACCACGGTGGAGGCCTGGCTATGTTATTAATAACAATGTGAAGAAATGTTCTTCTTTCTAAAAATACAGTTTCTCAAAATAAAATGCAAACATTCTCTACCGAATAATATTATCACCTATGACCTTAATATGCTGATACATAAGCATACAGCCCAAATGGGTAGTAAGATCCGGTGCCAAAAAAAACCCATCACTTGTTTAAACTATGGACTTAATTTTATTAGGTAATTCAAATAGGCTGTAGGTGTAAAGTAATTAGGAATAATATTCTTACTGGTGATAGTTAAATTATTTGTATTTAGAAATAATGCATCCTTAAAATTACAAATCAAGACTAGTTTAACTATTTTAAATGAATCTACAATACCTATTTTAATTGAAATATGACATCTAAATATGGGAATAAAACCTGTGTCCAAATGTCAACTAAATTTAACAATAGTTCCGGCTATTGTTTCACCAAATTTAATGATATTAAACAGTGCCGTATCCTGGTCAACATCCATATCAATGATAATTTTCGTATAATATAGAGACAAATGCCCAACACAAACCTGTAGTTTTGTATATTCATAACCTAAGGTAAAATATAAAAGTCCACTTTAATATGAATAAAGCTGTATACAATAATGTTATCATAATCAAAACCAGAGGCAACAGCTGTTATCTATACACATATTTTAAAATATGTTAAGAACAACATTTCTAGCTCTGATTCAATTTATTTTAAGTTGTCAAAAACACTTGAATACTTCTAACATATCTAGCATATGACTTAAATCTAAGTTAACACGATTGACATTTATATGTGTTGTTACAAAACTAACACCAGACATTACAATAATATATAACACACGATTGTAAAACATCTGTTTAAACTTGTTATTAATTTTCTTACGTGAATTTTCCACCAAGGGCGTCTTGAAATATTGGATTCTACTTGGTTCCGGAATAAAAATATAGACCTTTCCGGATAAATCGGCGATTGGAGATGTTCAGAAATGCACTATTTGAAAGCATACTTTGTTAATTATTCCCGATTTAATACAACTCTATGACATATTTGTCCCAAATATAATAAAATAAGAAGAATTGTTTTAATGTCTTGATTATAAAGTGAAATGTCTCTATTTTTTCCAATATATAAATTAGATATAATATAATTTTGGTAGAGATGCTTAAAATAGTTGAAGGGATTTTTTTTTTAAAGAAAGAATTGAAATTGACTTACGTAGACACAAAAATTGCTTACAACTTAGATAGATACATTATACGTAATATTTTTTTAAAATCTTTAATCAAGACTATTTAATCTGAGGAAATTTTCTGATTCTTTTAATTTATTTAAACAAAATATAGCATTATTTCCTAACTTAATATAAAGAAGAGTATTCCATGTTGGTCAATTTTTTAAGTTACGCCATAGTAACCCTACTACCTTTCTGGTAGCAAAGGGAGCATGTCAAAATAATTTAAATTTAATAATAGTAATGTTTTATTATGATAGCAATACATTAATTCCCAATAAAATGTTTAAAGTTTGACTATTTATAGTTGAAGAAACAATGTTATACTTATTTTTCAGATGAAAATACCGACTTGACTATTTTTCCATCAACCCATAAATAATGTAACATAGCTAACATTACTCCAGAATGGATACCTTTAATTACGCTATGGCTGATCTTTATTTAAACATTGTGGAACAAAGCAAGCCAAACAGTTTCCAACTTTCAGGATTAGCAGATAGTACTTCTTAATATTAAAACCAATTTAGCTTTTAGTATTATTTTAAAATAAAAATGTAATAATTTCAATACTGTATCAAAATAGTCCCAGAAAATGGTCTAGGCTGTCCGGGATTTAAAATATATAAATATTAAAGAAAAATATATCTTTGGTCTATTTTTCACGCCGTGGCTTGGTAACCTTAGGCTAATAATACACATTTCAAAAGACAATATTCTGTATTTCCTGAATATTTATATTGTTAAATTAAATTTGATCAAAATCTATTTAAGTTTGAAGTAGATTATCACGTTAAATAATGATTTTAAAATCTTTCTTAACTAATTAAGTATTTGCTAACTGCGCAAGAGAATAACTTGGAATTTATAAATGTTATGGAACTTTCAGATTAAGGAAAGTCTGAGCCTAGAGCGCAGCACCTCACATATTTTAGACAGACTACTAAATTACGCGCGTGTATTTACTGTTGCCATTAATGAGCAGCTTTTTTGCTACTAGATTACCCATCAAAAAGACCTAGAAGAAGTTAAGCCAACATCACCAGAATCATTCGGGAAAACGTAAGCAGCTTAACACTATTTGAACTGGCCAGAGAAAGCAACAGCAATCTGGACCTACGGTCGGGAAGAACAACATCGGTACCAGGAAGCCCATCATCAGGCACCTCACCGGGATCTCAAGGAACATCGAGTACGGACCGGCCAAGAACTCCTCCCGCAAATCCCGAGTCGGCTGTCACACCATCCAGACTAAGAACAAGAAGCCCAGCAGTGAGTCCGGTGAAAACAGTAAACTTCAGACGAGACGTAGAAAAGACAATGGAAGAGCCTAACAACCGACAACTGCTGAGGGCAATACAAGAGCTCTCACAAACATTCGAGGAAAGAATTAGAAACGTGGAAGCCGTGGTCAACATTCCCGCGGCCGGTGCCAAGGAGACCCTCTGCCAACACCAGGTTCAATTTCTTCTAGCCCTAGCATCACACTACCAAAGTCTACCAGCAGCAGTACAAGGACTCCTCATCCACAGGGTAAATGTCAAGTACATCGCCCTGACAAAAGGTTGGCCAACTGCCATCGCCGCAGCAGGAAACGACGCCTCACCAGCAATCTAACCACCGGGGTTTACCCCACCACCTCCGATGCAGCCAGTCTACCCGAGAAATCGAGCCTACCCATCGACAGGTGGTGGAAGAGGCTCAACAGGACCCCAGCGGCGAGGCAGATGCCAACGCAGATGATTCAGAACCTGAGAAGAAACCCTTTCTTAATATGTTTAATGCTGCGTGTACCACATGTTTTTGATATTATTTGTTAAATGTAATGTGATGCTTTAAATAAAGGTCTCCGGGTCTCTCTTCTTTCTTCGCTGCCTCCCGGTCTTCCTCCGTTATCCGCGCAAGAGCTCGAAGAATTCGAGTATAAAAGCGGGGACTGAAGCGAGATCGGGAGCAGTCGTGAGCGGGAGGAGAACCCAACTATAGATTGACTAGGTCATAGTACACCTAACAAGGATTAAACCCCGATCTCTTCGTCCAATGCAGTCTGTTGAGAGTGATGCCTTAGACCATCCACACACTGAAGCAGGTTTACTTTTTATTGGGTTTAGCATTAATTCAGAAAAATATATTTCCCTCTAACCAAAGATAGGTTTAAGGATTGAAGGTTTTCCATTTGTAGATACCCTTTATTTCCCTTCTGACGATGGTAACACTCTGGTTTTTTTTTATCACCGCGTCTTACTACCCATTAGGGCTATACACTAGTCCCCATCATCGGCAGTCTAGTCTATTGTGAGAGTACCGTAGCATGTTAGACCATGCGAACATCGAAGGGGGTACTTATGTTGTTGTTGAATTCTCTGTCCACTCAACCCTCTCCAACAGCACAAAGATAACATCTACCTCCGCTAACTTTCAGCTAGAGTGAGATAAACTTAATGCTAGACCAAATACCACCTCTGAGTGATCTGAAAGTCTTAAGGAGAAAATCTCTTCTTTCAATGTGTTAACTTTTTCCAAATCTCAAAGCTTTCAGTTAAGCCAGAAGATAGGGTTCTGTGGGTAGGGAGAAGATATTAGCCAAATCGACAATATATATATATTTTTTTTTCAAGGGAAGATTGACAACATGAAAACAAAAGAGTGACGTTTCCCAAGAGTAGCCATTCAGTTCCCTTGGAGATGATATATTCAGTGTAGTGATATCCTGGAGCAAGTCAAGTGATCCTCAATCACTTTAGGATGGATATCAAAGAAAGGAGACAAGAAGAGGTTTACGTACTATAGGAGAATAACGCTGATGTGCCACTGTACAAAATATATTTGGGAAGATACTGAAAAAGAAAATAAGAAGGAATAATGAATGGAAGGAAGGCGGAGAGAAAAACAAAGTCTACAATAGCCCTAATCTTTGCTACACGACAGCTGATGGAAAGACTCTGTAATGGTATTTATGGATGTGGAGAAGGCTTTTGATAATATGGATAGAAATAAAGTTTGGAAAGTGATGGAGAACTAAGTGGAAAGAAAAATGGTAATAAAAGTAAAGAGTATGTATGAGGATAACATGAGTTAAGAAGAAGTTATGAACAGAGTGGTTCCAAATAAACTGAACTGAAGCAAGAGAATGACTTCTGACCACTACTCTTTGTAATGGTCGTGCATAAATAGATTGGAAAGGAAACTTGAGGAAAAAGGAGAGGAAAGGAAACTTGAGGAAAAGGGAGAGGAAAGGAAACTTGAGGAAAAGGGAGAGGCAACGCAGATTTAAGGGAGTGCTATTGTCCCGAGGTTCCCTACAAACCCCCTCAAAAGAAACAAAAATATTAACTACAACTTTTAGTATGGAAAGTGATATATTTAATAAATGTACTTTAAAGACATTATTGACACATTTGCCGCAAAGAATAACAAAAGTTTGTATATAATGAGTGTTTTCATTAAGTCTTTATATAGTCTACTTCCTTTTACTTTGTTATCATACAAATGAAATCAGTTACATTTTTTTACCTTTCCTAAGACATGCTATGATGTAATTTACATGGGTTTATGGGGTGGGGGTCCCCACATTGTATGCCACCCCAAGGTCCCCACATGCGTAAATACAGCAGTGGGAAGAGGTAGTAAAAGAATGAGTGGCAAGAGTGTTGGATGAAATTAATCACGGTGAAGTGTGAAACTGATGGTAGTGACAAAGAAGAGGATAAGTCCTAGTAGAGCTATAAAATTGGATGATAGAGCTGAGAAAAGTGCAGAACGTAAAATATATTGAGGCAAAGGGTGGGGGTAGAGAGGATCTATTAACAGAGGACAGCAGGGGCAGTTGTTCTAAGACCAAGAAAGGTTGCCGAACACACTGCATTTCTGTGGAATGTCACAAGCAATCAACAATTCACGTTGTTCTAATAGTCTATTTTTAAAAATTTTTTGCAAGTTTATTGAAAAATAACACAACACAGTAAAATTTTACTTATTTAAATAATTTAATGTGTTTGGAACAAAATTTACAGGTTAGCTGTGCATTGATACATTATTTACAAATAATCTTCTGTGTGGGCCAGTTTCCTAGTGAGACTTAGTACACTTTAAGTGCAGCGATACACGAAATTGGCCCATTCACTGTCTGCTCTAGGTAGGTTTCGTCCTGTATTTAGTATAGCGCTGACCTTGAGGTGTGCTAAGTCTGACTATGAAACTGGCCCTGTGTAATGTTTTGTTATTCTAGTGAGGTGGGTTAATGTGTGTGAAATGTTGCTTTGTGGGTAGTTTCTTCTTCGACAATAACCTGCGAAACACAGTAAGATTTTGAACAAAAGACAGAATTACACACAATTTACTTTCTACTGCTGTCTGAGCAGTCGGCGAGGAGAACTAAATACACTGTGGTGAAGCGATAATCTAGAGGCAAGCTCGAAGATCGGCCAGAAGGTGTTGTGATTGGTGGGCGGAAGACTGGAATGTTGACACAAACGTCTGCTTCTGAGTTTCGTCAGTTAGCTGTAAAACATTATTATATTCACACATAGCAAAACAAAAACACCTAAAAAAAAAATTTATACTATAAAGTGTGATAAAAGTTTATAAAAATTATTACTTAAAATTTAATATCAAAGGTTATATTAATAGATTTAGTAGTTATACTTTTTATGGTAAGTTAACTTAGGAAAATATTCTAATACATTTTAATAATACAAAAGTGAAAAGATTTAATCAAATTATTTGTACATTTATAATTTTACAATCACCCGCATCAGTGGTTGAATTGTTTAAGGCGTCACACTCACAATAGATGGTACTGACATTGACAAACAGATTGAGGTTTGAATCATGATCGGGTGTATTGAGAGTGGTTTTTCTAAAGTTTTCCACTCCCTCTACACAAATGCGGGTATACTTCCTTTAAATTTAACCTTACTCCTCCCGGACACATCAGTACATAATATGGTATAAGCAGAATGATTGGTGAGACATAATGACAACAAAATTTACTTTCGTCTTGCTCTTTAATATTTCACTGGCCGAAACGTTTATTGGATGACACGGATGCAGGAGGGTGTGGGAGGGGAGAGGAAGAGAGAGGAGTTAGGAGTGAAGGAATCAATGGAGGAAAGGTTAAGGCCATTAAGACTCCGATGGTTCGGCCACGTGAAAAGAATGTAAAACACAATGACACCATGTGTATACGTGGGAAGAGAGGTAGGTAGCAGGAGACCAGTTGGACGACCCAGAAAGAGGTGATAAAGAAAGATGTAAAGCAGAAAGGAGAGAGGTGGAGAAGAGTGATGGGAGGAGAAATGTTTCTAGACAGAGTTGGCGAGAGCTTGTTCGCAAACACCCTACCTGGCAAGCTGGAGGTGTTCCACCAAGATGATGATGATGGTGATAAATTGTATAAATTGTAAAGACATGAAAACAATTCCAAGAGGATTGAGACTAACCTGATTGTAGAAGACAAGGGCAGCAACACAGAGCAGCCGACGATCTTCATAGTCACAACGTCCTATCCGTGATTGGACATGAGGAAATCTGATTGGTTGGTCAGGTTTTGTATCTTACAAGAGAATGGTTGACCTTGACCTTGGAGAGTTAGTTGTGACCTCAGAGAAGGTACACCAGTCAGTAATGAATCACATAAGTCGCACCGTGTACCAGTGTACCAATTTGTGTCAGAAGAAACTTGCCAGCTTGCAATTAACTTCCCAAGTAAATGTGTGTTATTGTTATTATTATTATTATTATTAGCACCGCATCTTTATACCCATTCGGGTTATACACACTTACGCTAATGTGTAATGGTAGGGTGATTGTGAGATGAAATGGAGGACCCACAGTTTAACGTGGAATCCGAACCACGGTGGTGGCCTGGAATTCACACATTCACAAGATGTCTTGTCAGAGGTGAAGGAAGGGTTTTGGCAATCAGATAAATCTGTGCCAGGACCAAGGATTGAACCCCGGCCCCCAGCACAGAAGTGTGACACCTTACCCCTAGACCACCAGGTCACCGAATTGTGTGTTAAACACCGCCCTGGGACCTCCTGACTAGTGTAGTGTGGACCTTGTCTAGCACCTGGGACCTCCTGACTAGTGTAGTATGGTCCTTGTCTAGCACCTGGGGATAAGTTCTCTGTGTGGGGAGTATTTGATTGAAGGATACATGGCTCGAAGCCAGGGATTGGTCGAGGCGCTGATAAAGAAACACGTGAGGCACCAGGTTGCCATCCCGACAGGCATACACTGTGTGAAGTTGGCAAGACTGAGCACCACCCAGTGCTGGAGCAGTCCTAGTTGAGAGAGTTGGCAGGCCCGCTCGAACACCTGGAAGCAACGTTATTACTTATTAGTGATGTTTGATGGTGACAACACTCGGCTGTGACGTGACATTGTGACGAGTGACCAGTTGTACCTGAAAGACCACAGCAGCCATCAGTCTGGGGTGAGGTTGTTGTGTGGACAGGAACTCTCCAATGACTCGAGTCAGGATCTCAGAAGGAGGGAAGAAGTCTGTCAGCAAGTTGGGCAGAACTCCGCACACCAGCTCAACCTCGAAGGGGTAACCCTTCTTTATCCTAGGAGAGGCATTCCATCAGAGTATCACTAGCTTGTGTATCACTAGCTCACTTGCGTTACAACACTAGCTCATTAATCACTAGCTCACTTGCGTTACAACACTAGCTCATGAGTCACTAGCTTGCTTGTGTCAGAACCCTGACTCGCTTGTATTAATAACTTGTTGAAGAGATGACCTATATACTAATTGCTCACCAACCCATCAAGAGATGACCTACAGACTAATTGCTCACCACCCGTCAAGAGATGACCTACAGACTAATTGCTCACCAACCCATCAAGAGATGACCTACAGACTAATTGCTCACCACCCGTCAAGAGATGACCTATATACTAATTGCTCACCACCCATCAAGAGATGACCTACAGACTAATTGCTCACCACCCATCAAGAGATGACCTACAGACTAATTGCTCACCACCCATCAAGAGATGACCTACAGACTAATTGCTCACCACCCATCAAGAGATGACCTACAGACTAATTGCTCACCACCCATCAAGAGATGACCTACATACTAATTGCTCACCACCCGTCAAGAGATGACCTACAGACTAATTGCTCACCAACCTGTCAAAGAGAGCCGATGTTTTCTCCATGGCTTGTATGAGTAGTTCCGGGTTGGTTTCTTTCCCTTCCTCGCCACTGCTCTCCACACTCTCGCATTTACCTTGAAATAATCCCACTGCCATTAATAAATATCTAGAACGTGAACATGACTGTATGCTATTACCGAATAGAAAAAATATATCAAATTTTCAAAAATTGGTATCAGTAAGCTACCCTTTATTGTCTAGACAGGTCTAACAAGACAAGTGTATCGAGCTGTGTTGCGAACTGGAGAGTCGTAAGAGATAACCTCACCTGTGTACATGCAGGACAGCAGCAACTGCAAGGCTGGCAGGAAAACTCGAGGGTTAGGTTGGTGCAACTGCTCCACAGCCACTTTGGTCACTTGCTCCCGTACTTTGCCTCCTACAGACCTGGATACCACCAGCCGCTCTAGTCCCTGCAACAATACCCGCTGTTAGCACCGGGGATTGCTGGTGGTCTCGGGGGATCACTGGTGGTGTCAAGGGATTACTAGGAGTCTCGGGGGATTACTGGTGGTGTCAAGGGATTACTAGGTGTCTCGGGGGATTACTGGTGATGTCAAGGTATTAGAGATGTCTCGGGGGATCACTGGTGATGTCAAGGGATTACTAGGTGTCTCGGGGGATCACTGGTGGTGTCAAGGTATTAGGGATGTCTCGGGGGATCACTGGTGGTGTCAAGGGATTACTAGGAGTCTCGGGGGATTACTGGTGGTGTCAAGGGATTACTAGGGGTCTCGGGGGATCACTGGTGATGTCAAGGTATTAGAGATGTCTCGGGGGATCACTGGTGGTGTCAAGGGATTACTGATGGAATATTGGGGAAGATCTCATTTTTGAGGAGTTATCGTATACAACTACACTAGTTAGGAGGTCCCTAGTGTGTAATACCTGCAACAGTGCCAGACGTAGTCGAGATGGCGGGCCCTGTGTCATCACTGGTGACAGTGTGTATTGCAGAACGGCAGGGGCCAGCTCAGTTTCTGTAGTCTGCTCCTCCAAGTTCTCCAGGAGGTAGAAAGCCAACCCCCACATTGTGATCTGATGCTCCTCACTCACCCTGTTGACGGATGTCATGTGACACATCAGTCCCATTCAACTAGCTCTTCAAATGAAACCTCGTTTTGATTTTTTTAAGGTATATTTTGTCAAAGGAACAAACACAACATGGATTTAACAACGAAAAGAAGAACACAGTTCACACTTTACATTGCTGCCACTGGACAAAGAGGTGATGGTTGCCTTTTGAAGAGAATCAATTGTTACTACCCAATCCCCCGACCTAGGTTTCATTCTATCAGAACTCATCAGAAGGGAGTGTGGAACGTACAACGCAACTTCCTAAAAGAGGAAACCAAAAAATATGAAGGGGAGGAAAAGGAAATTGATAAAGAATGATAGGACACTTGAATATGAGCTCCCTTTGTTCAGTGTAGAGTGTGAACTGTGTCCTTATTTGTCCTTCTCCAGATATTAAATAACAAAAAAAAAACGGTGTCATGGAGTCATCAGTGGCGGAAAGGTAGTTCCTCACCCGGCTCTAGTGTCGATGTGTCGCTGAATGTACTCTATGGCCAGAGGTAGAATCTGGAGCATGTGTTCAGACCCCAATAGGGTCCCTCCTTGAAGTAAGTACAGTAGTCCATGGAGGGCAGCGATGCGGGAGGGAAGAAATGCGCTCTTTAGACCTCCTTCGACAAGCTTCTTGATGCGCTCATGTACCTCAGGGTCCTGAGTCACCCGGAAAGGGAGTGTTAGTTGTCGAGTCACAAGTGAGCTATTGACCTTATTTTTTTAACATCCAAACAAACACTTTGAACTTATTAAACAGAAATTCAAGAACTTACTATATTAATTTAATAAATATCTATTTTTAGAAGATCTAAGCTCATTGCGAATAACAAATATTAAATTTATATCAATAATTCAAAATTTTAAATAAATGATTTGAATAACAAAACACGCAATCCGATACCTTATCTCAGTCGTTAGCATGTCTGCCTACTAAGTTAAGGGTCCAGAGTTCAATTCCCAGCATGGCTGAAATTATGGGTTTATCCTTTCACAGTGATAAATTGGTGACGGGGGACTGGATGTTGTGCCTGTCCTAGTCTTAAGTTAGATTATAAGGCATATGAAGCTTAGATATGCTTAGCCAGCCGGTAGTGGAAAATATATGGCTTGAATAAAAAAGTGACCACAGGCTGGAAACAGTGATGGATGCAACGTAATAACAAAACAAGCAAAGTGCTGATAGATTAGTCCACAACCATTCACAAGGAACAAAGCAGTTTTGAATAACATAACACAAGGATAAGGAACTGTAAGCAGAAAAAAAAAAAAA
>CABFVZ010002244.1:13519-102043 GCA_902151445.1 Timema monikensis
AAAAAAAAAAAAACATAACATTAAGAAGTTGTCACAAAAAAATACAGAAATTTTATTAGAGGCTAGTAAGGAAATAAGTTTAGAAATGAACGTTGAAAAGGCTAGATGTATATTCACACAGATAACAAACATTGGGGGCGATAATTTCGAGAGTACTGCCAACAACATATCATGCGACAGGGTTAGTGAGATTAAATATTTAGGAGCGATTTTAACTATCAATAACGATATTAAACTGGAAATTAGGAAAAGAATACAGTCAGGAAATGCATACTATTGTTCGGTCAGTAATCTGTTGACATCTCGCCAGCTTTCAAGGAATGTAAAACTCAGTACATATTTAAAAAAAAATACCGGTTGTACTATACGGGTGTGAAACAAGGTCTCTTACCTTACATAATGAAATGGACCTGAAAGAGCTAGGGTGTAATGAGGTGTACTGGATAGAACTAGCTCAAGATAGGGATAGGTGACATACTTTTGTAAGTGTGGCAATTAACTTTCGAATTCTTAATGCCATAGGGTAAGAAAGTAATGTCAAGAAGAACGTAACAAAAACGTGTATAACCTCAACAGATATTAAGATGCGGGGAAATAAAATGCTTAGCAAAAGGTTAACAGCAAGCAGAAAATAATAAAAGGTTAAGAAACTTTAAGCAAAACATAACAAATGGAAGGAAGTGTAAGCAGAACATTACTAATGGATAAGAAACAAAGATCAGAGTAAGAAAAGGAAGGTATATTAAAGAGCGAGCAGAACATATCACAAGGATATAATTATATGTTACCACTCCTAGTACAGACGCAGCCTTGCAACACCCCAAAACAAGATACTGGTGAAGTATCTCGTCCTCTGAGGGGTGACTGCGAGACAGCTCCAGGAAAGTCTCCAGCATCCACTGAAACTGTGCCCTCTCGGTAAACAGGTCAGAGATGGACAGGACCGAGGTGATTGCTTCCTTCACCAGTCTCAATGGGGTCCCCGACTGATAACAGACAGACAGACAGACAGATGGGTGCTACACAGATTACGTCTCTGAATGCTGAGCATAGTGTTGAGAGGTGACTCACCTGGGGCAGAGTCCACTGGGAGTACAGGTCCAGCAGGAAGTGGAGACACGAGTGCAGGTCCAAGCCACTTGCCGCAAGACACTGCTCTCGATCCAAACACGCCTTGGACACTGAAACAAGTGACAACTCGCTGAGCAAGCGCATGAAAATGTTAACGCTCCAGTTGGTGGTTGAATGGTGTAAGGTGTCACTCTCGAAATAGACTGGGCTGTCGATGGCTGGACGATTGGAGGTTCGAGTCTCGGAGGGGTGTACCGAGGGTGGTATTTTCTAGGCCAAAGCATGTACACGTCCTCTTGATGAAATCTTCCTCATCCTTAAGATATTAGAATAATTAGTACATGTGTGTTTAATTCAAACACGTAGTAAGAAAAATAAAGTAGTGATATGTGAAATATTTGAATAAAAAATATGAAATATTCATGAAGCCAAATTTGAGATCAAATATATTTTATTAATAAGTTTTACACTTGAACATTTTTTCTTGTGTCTTTTTCATATTAATTTTTACCAGAGTTGGGACTGTTGAATCCTCCGGTATTCAAAAGATTCGTAAAAATCTCAAACAAATGGTAAAAGGAATTATATTGACTTAGGTAGTTGAGAGAATTAACAAAATCTCAAAAAAGGACAAAATTATATTAATATTTACTAGAAAAAGTGTTTTTTGTTGTTGTTTACGACAAAGAAATGATAAACAAAATATGTTGTCAGTGACTATTTTTTTTTAAAATTCCATTTTAAATATTTTCATTTTAACTAAAACTGTACATTTAAAAAAATTTTAGGATTCAAATTTGGATTTGAGATTCGAAAGAAAATTTAAGAATTGGATTTGAGAAAAGTAGGATTTAACCCCATCTCTAACTTCTACACTAAACTCATTTATAAAACATTTTATTGGACAATTGTTTGTAATATTTTATTTTCATTTGATAAAACAACTACCTACTATCACAACATGCAGTTTTATTACCTAAGATCATCTGACAGTAAACATTTAATTTCACAATTTTAACAAGTGGATAATTTTATAAACCGTTTGATTATTTCAAATTATTACAAATCACGAGTTATGAGGGGGTCAAACCGGCTGGTAAATTTAGTTTAACTAGACATTCATGAGGGGTACATAATTAAATATTTTAAACAATATCACCATCATCATAATCAACTGTGGCCGGGTCACATTAGTAAAATGCCTCCCTCTTCCATTCTTCTCCTCTGCTCCTCCCCCTGTTGCATGTCTAGTTGTCCCAAATCTAAGTCCCAAACATTAATTACCTTACCTTAACAAAGCATAAAATAGCAAGTTTGACCTAGCTAATAACTCGTGAATTGTAATGATTTGGAATCATTGAGTCATTATTAATACCTTATGATTATACGCTTGTTAAAACTGTGCAATAACATGTTGATGGTTGAACGACCTCAAGAGTTTTCTGTTTAGTTTATACTGTACCTTTAGTTTACTACAAAGTATAACAATCTTACCTTGCTTGGTTCCACTATGGTACAGTGTATGAGATGGGGCCATAGTGTAATCAGTCAAGGTAAGACTGCCACCTATCATCCCCCTTGCTCTAAAATAAAGAGTACCTGATAGTTTCACCTTGCCAGTAACGGCTGTCCCACTTGAATCCTTGAGATCCAGGACCCTTATGGCTGTCCACAGATATTCCAATGACACTTGGCTGTACCCGTATCTGCCAAAAGGACACAATCCCTTGTTACTGTCGCACTGTTAAGGATCCTGTTGGTGGGGTTGGGATTAAACCAAAGTTTTGTCTAATAAACTCATGTCCGCATCAAGGCATGTCGGCGGATTGATATGACCTGTGCAGAGCTTCGAGATTCAGAGCCGGAATTTTACTATCCTAAAAATTTGTTTCGAATTCGAAATTTCAAATTCAAATGTACTCCAAATTGGGATTGGATGTAATTTAATTTGAAATTTGAATCTATAAGTCAAGAAATTTTAATAACTTTACATTTTAAAGAAGTTAGCTTAGATCGAGTATTTTACATGTCCATATAAGATTAAGAATCTCATGACATTTGAAATCTAGTTTGTATTTGGGCACAGTTTATTGACATTTTTCAGAATTTCACCTCGACCCAGGCCCACGGCCTCACAGGAAAATTCTGGAAATGCTGGGAATTAAACCTGGTGTAACACCGCCCTTATCTTCCAAACAAATGAAGGCTGGTGCACAACAAAACTAAGAATAAAAAAAAAGGAAATAATAATTGCAGAGGAGCCGATAGAATAACCACAAAAATAAATAGGCTGTACATTTCTTTCTGATGACAATACAAGACTTTTATCCCTGACAGACTATAAGTTACTAACATAAAAAAAACTGCGTCTTGTAAAAATTGACAAACTTAGTATCACGCGAACCCAGATGGGGCTTCACGTCAAAAAAAACTAAAATGAAGATAAACATTCTTGACCATGACGTATCCAAAAAGATTAAAGTAATATGTGATATACCTACGTAATTATCTATAACGTTGTAAAGGTTTTAAATCTAAACATTAGTTTGCCAAACAGAATTTCAACATACAACAGCCAAAAGGGACCTATGTACCTTCTAAAAACATCCCGGACACCTATGTGCGTCCAAGGACAAGATCCTGACAAGAGTAGTCCGTCCATCTGGACTACACCATTAATTACAAAATTATTCTAGCTCAGAGAGGGAGAAGAGGGGTAATCAAAACAAAGGCAAACACAAAACAATGAAGAGAAGGAGGGGATAATCAGACGATGGTAGAACAATTGAGCAGCTTGTAGATAGTTCCAGATCAAATGTTTTAACACATCACCACTTTCTTGCGCATATGCGTCGCACTTTTCCCAACATGCCCCGCGATAATGCACAGTTCAGTCTTGCATGATTTTCACTCGCTTAGTTGGTCAGTTAAATTCATTGTGGCATGTTATTTTTGTGCAGGGAGTATATTAGTGAGGCGAAACTGCTGAATGGGGCAACGGTGAGTTTACTCGTTTTAATTCCATAGTGTCCAATTTATGACATTTAATTATAAAATATTCGGTTTGAATTCAATTTAAATTAGAAATCCAGAATTCAAGATTGGAAATTTTGTATACACACAGGTTTAATTTGAGGTTTATTCAGATCCTAGAAAGAGGTGAGGTTTAAAAACTAGCAGAGTGGTTTGTTGATTTGAAAAAAACATAATAAATAGAGGTCAAAATATTTATTACCAAAAAAAAGATATAAGCTAAGACAAAATAAAAACAAAAGCCAAAGAAGAAGACAGAAAGTTATGTCACACAGAACCCACCATCCACCAATAAAAATTACTAAAGTACTGATAGTAGATAAAGTTCTAAACTATAAACTCAGAAGGAGATTTTAATTAAAGATATCATAAATTATGATTTCTATAATTTTCTCATTTTTAATCTTTGATATCACTGAAAGAGCACTTGTAAATTTTAGCAAAGAATTAAAAAAAATTACTATTCTTACCTGTACAATGAACTTGGATCACAAAAATTCATGACCTTGAAGACAATGTCAAGACACAAATCTGATTAATAACTGGTAGATGACCTGTACCAAGGGCGGGCATAGAAAGCTAGTTTTTCTAGGGTATATTTAGCAAATAAAACATGTGTATATGTATAAATGGACCCCCCACTCTCTACACCCTTGCCTTATACTATGGTAGAACGCCCAAAGCAAGCTTCCTCTAGCCAAGCAATATTACCTGCGGGGGGCGTCCATGCGCTCCAAGTTGCCTCTCTGGAAAACATGGTCCAGCTTGCCAGCGTCTGCAGAGAATAGTTCCTGATCTTGAAGTCTCCAGAACAAGAGCTTGTGAATGATCCTCAGCTTGCCAGAGAAACTAGGGATCACCGAGGACAAACAGATATCCGACACCGTCAGCGCGACACACAACACACTCATATCATGGAAACAATCAACAATGTTGATTAGAGGTGTGCAAAGCTTACAATAAAAGATTCGGACTTCGGCACTTACAAAAATATTGACGACTAAAATACTCAGTTTATGTTGAATCACTGTTATGTAACCTTTGTTTACACTGAAAGATAGTAAGCCTACCTTGGGTGTTTCCACTATGACATTCAGCCTGGGGTGGTTAACTTTATAAAACATACACAAATATATATAATTTAAAACTTATTATTTAATACAGAGGTTCCCAAACTTTTTAGACCAAAGGAGCCCTTGCAGCATACAATACCTGCTGTAGTCCTCATAAAAATGTTCACTAATATTATGAAAATTCAATATTGACAGTTAAATTTGACAAAGTATAAAACAAACTGAAAATATCACATGTTTTGGCTGCGCTTTTGGCAAATGTCCTTTATTCAGATTTAAATAAATTGGCAATATTAATTATTGATGCTATTTTAGAGCGTGTAAAAACAAATAAAGATTATTTAAAAATTGCTTAACGGAGCCCAAGACGACTACAATGGATCCCAGTTTGGAAAATGCCGATTCGATACATTATTTTTGGATGCTATTTATTATATTTGCTTTATATGTATTATATTTACTTAGCACCGCGTCTTACTACCCATTCAGGTTGTACGCTTAAGTAGGTACTGATTATGCTAATTGACAAGGAATTGGGAAGGTTGAATTTAGAGGAAGTTAACCCGCATTTGCGTGGAGGGAGAGTGGAAAACCATTTAGTAAAAACCACCCCCAGTTCAGCCGAGCGAGATTCAAACCTTGATTTTCCCGCCCTAGGCAGTCTAGCTCAACACAAAACTAGCGCGTTAGCCAATTATGCCCCATAGGCGGGTGCCTACTTTATATGTAGAACTTTCATTATGTACTAACAACTTTGGGGGTGTAAAGTGTGTTTTTTTATCACCGTGTATTACCCCCTGTTCGTGTTATACACATATTTGATAATTACCATAATGGGGAAGGAAGCGTTTTAGAGCCCCAATTTCCCCATCATCAGAAGGCCAGTCTAACATGAGAGTGACACCTTAGACCGTTTGGCCATATATATTTGTTCTGTAGCAAACTTGGAGGGGGAGAGGGGTATTTTACTGCCTGTACTGAGACAAACAAGTTGGGAAGCTAGTGAATTGTTGTGCTCTGTCTATCGACTGTAATTATTTGCTAGGTTCAGCGAGCGAGAAAGAGCTTGAAAGATTCAAACAAGGACAGAGCTATATTATTATAGAAATGAAGGGGGAGGAAGTTACTGGCCTAGGTCAACTATTTATGAGAATCAGGCTGTCTGTTGTTAGCAACCTAACAAAGAGTAGAAGTTACAGGGGTGTTAAACTAAATAACCTTTGAGGGGTGTCAAACATAAAGAATATTTAAAGGGTAACAAACCTGGGTAATGTTTATGGGGTTTCATATTAATGGGGTTTAAAACCTAGATAATCTTTAAGCGGTTTTAGACTTAAAATATTTAAGGTGTTTCAAACTTAGATAACCTTTTAGGTATTAAAATAGAGAACATTAAAGATTTTAGAAAACATTTAAGGGTGGTAAAAAAAATAATCTTTTGCACTCTTCTAATAGGTAGTTGGTTTAGTATAAATACTATTTTCAAAAGAGATTAACTAATAAAAAAAATTATTACAATTAATTATTTGATATGTATTATTCAATATTCGTTTAAAATTTAGTTATTTATTGCAATAAAATATTCGCACACCCGTATCTATATTATTATGTTTTTATGATATATTTTTTGTATTATATTTAATTATGTCAAAATTTTTACAAATATTACCGTATTCATATAAAACAAGATATATTTTTAATCTAGAATTAACCTAAAGCATCATTTATATCATAGTTTCCCATTCCAATATTTTGACTCGTTTCCCGTCCCGATATAAAAACGTCATTCCCGTCCATCCCCTCTTATAAGACAGGGCCAAAGTATAGTGGTCAAACATAGCTTGCTACCTTTCAGTGCAAGATGAGTGCACAACACAAATATATATTCATACGCATAAATCCGAGGTAATTTAATTGTATGTTGTGATGATATCTTGATTTATCAGATTAGAACGAGATATTACACACAATTGTGAAATAAAACATTTTCTAAATTATTTTAGTGTGTTGGACAGAGTTGTGATCGGAATACACAATAAACTACTGTTAACACTATCTTAGCACGACCGGTACAGCGTTAGGCTGAAACATGACTAACGGTTTGTTATACGAACAACCCTTTTAAAACTGAATTCGTAAGACATCTGTCGGCGTTACAGTGAACTACAAATGTAAACAAAAATGAACACTGTAGGACGGTAATAATTGAACTCCAACACCCCCCCTCAATTTTGAGTCCAAAAGGTCTATAGGTAACAATCAAGCACGTAAACCCAATTCGTTGACACATTTCTCGTGTTTGGCTCCAGGCAGAGGTTTTGTCAAGATGTCAGCTACCATATTCTCAGTGGAGAGATATTCAAGCCTTAGTGGGTGATCTTGGAGAGCTTGACGAATAAAATGAAACTTTATGTCTATATGTTTCGATCTTGAGTGGAAGACGGGGTTATGTGCCAATTTTCCAGCTGATTGATTGTCATTGAAAATGATGATGTTCGATAACTCCTTTAAACCAAGTTCTCGCACGAAGGTCATCAGGAAGATTGCTTCCTTCGCGGCTTCGGTGAGACTCATATACTCTGCCTCGGTTGAAGATAAGGCGACGGTTCTCTGCTTTCGTGAGCACCATGATACCGCTGCTCCAGATAAGGTGAAAGTGTAGCCTGTATAGGACTTTCTGTCAGTGTCACAGTTTCCCCAGTCGGCGTCCACGAAACCGGAGATGCCTTCATCATCCCTGGCGTAGACCAACCTCTTGTTGATGGTTCCTTGTAGGTATCTTAGGACACGCTTGGCAGCTTGCCAGTGGGTTGAGGTGTGACAATTGTTATATTGACTCAACATGTTGACTGCGTAAGCGATGTCGGGACGGGTACCGATGGCGATGTACATGAGGGCTCCAATCAACTCTCTGAATGGATATTGCTTTGTCTCTTCTGTGTTAGTGGAGGAAGAATCAAACTTGACCCCGGTTGATATCGGTGTCTTCACTGGTTTGCAGTCATCCATCCCAAACTTATGTAAAACATCCCTGATGTAGCCACTCTGACACAACGTGACTTTGTCTTTGGATTGGTTCACTTCAATTCCTAAACAATGATTTATAACTCCAAGGTCCTTTACATCAAATTTACTTGATAATTCACCTTTAATCTGTCTGGTTCGTTCCGGGTCTCTAGAAGCGATCACGATGTCATCAACATAGATGAGTACATAGACTGGGTGTTTACTTCGACTATCGACATACACACATGGGTCTGAGTTTGTGGGCTGCAACCCGATGGATTCTAAGGTTGCACTTAGTTTAGCGTGCCACTGTCGACCAGCTTGACGTAGTCCGTAAATGGCCTTTCGAAGTTTGCAGACTTTGTCGCCGGATTCCAGTTTCTGAAGCATGTCTTTGGCTTTCCCAACAATGCTGTCATCCTTTTCAGTCCTAATCATCTTTTGAAGTGCTTCAACAAGCAAGTCCGGCTGTTCCATGAATGTTAGTGTGTCGATGTCACCATTCAGATAGGCCGTTGTAATGTCGAGCTGAGAGACTTGCAAGTTGAGTTTGGCTGACAATGCCATGAGCAGCCGAAATGATTCTATCCTGGCTACCGGAGCAAAAGTGTCCACAAAGTCGATTCCTGGTCTTTGGGCAAAACCTCTTGCGACCACCCTGGCCTTCCTTCGAAGTAACGTCCCATCAGGATTGTACTTGTTTCGGAGAACCGCCCTACAGTCGATCACTCTATCGTTGGTCGGTCTATCAACGATTTCCCAAGTGTCGTTGGCAACCAAGCATCTGAGTTCTGAATAGATTGCATCGAACCATTCCTGACGATCTGGCCCCTTCGTGGCACTGTCAATGTGAATCTCGGAGGCATTCATTGCAACTGGGGCATTACGAAGTGATCCATCTTCCCTGTTACTTTGAACGTTGATGTGCTCCATAGTTTGAGATGATGCGGTCAATGAGTGCCCAGTATCTTTACTGTATGGCGGATCATTGTTGAGAGCAAGGTTCTGATCAGCCCGGTTGGCTGCAGGCTGGTATATTTTAGGGGGGCGGCCCCTTCTTCCGGTACGCATTAACTTTGGCCTGCCAGGTCCTCGCTGCGTCAGCATGTCTGATTCGGTGCTTGCGGTACCTTGATCTTGTCGCTCTCCAATGTCAAGCATGGGGTTCTCATTCACTTCGAATCCAAGAAATGGTTCATCATCTTCCAGAGCGTTCGGACTAATCTCGGCGTCCTTGTGCGAAGACTCTTCTTCATTGAACCCCCTTCCTTCGTGTTGAAAGGATGTATCTTCTTCTTGAAGAAAGTCTGCAGATGTGCGTCCGGGCCCAGGCTCGGCGTAGAATCTTACGTCCCTAGAGACACGGATCTTTCGTTCACTTGGTAGCCATACCCGATAGGCCTTGGAACAGTCAGAGTAACCGACAAAGATCCCATTCTTGCCTTTGGGCTCGAACTTTCCTTTATTGGGAGACTTGTCGAGGATGATGGCTTTCTCCCCGAATATACGTAGATGGGAGATATTCGGCTGTTTTCCCAACCATCTTTCGTATGGAGTTCCTTCAGACAGCCCTTTTGTTGTGCACCGATTTCGGATGTGGTTGGCTGTTGCTATGGCTTCGGCCCAAAAAGACAGTGGCATTCCAGACTCTAGTAGCATGCACCGAGCCGCCTCAACCAGAGTGCGATTCTTCCTTTCTGCAACACCGTTCTGTTGTGGGGTGTGCGGAGTTGTTAGACGTCGTTGGATGCCTGCACGTTTGAGGATGGAATCCATTCTATCGTTGCAATATTCCTTGCCGTTATCAGATTGAAGAGCTTTGATCTTATGCCCTGTCTGATTTTCGGCTAGATTCTTGAACTCGACGAACTTCTCAGTGACCTCCCCCTTGTGACGTAGGAAGTAGACTTGACACCATCGACTGTAATCGTCTATGAAGGTTACAAAATAACGTGCTCCACCTTGAGATGCTTCCCTCATTGGCCCGCAGACGTCGGAATGGATTAACTCCAAAAGCTCTTTTGAGGTTACCTCTCGCTTGGTGAAGGGAGTTGATGTTATTTTTCCTTCTAGACAGGTGTGACAGTTCTTTAAGTCAGTTGAGTCATTGAATTTCAAACCAAGAACACATTGGTTCTTGAGCATATTGACCATGTCCTTCAAGTTCAAATGACCAAGTCGAGCGTGCCAAACTTCTAATTCATTCTTTGGAACTTTTGATCCTGTGACCATGCACGCTTGCTGATCGCTTTCACATAAGTAGAATAAGTCACCAATTCTATTCGCAACAACTTTAATGTCACCGTTTATGTCTTTTATGGTCGCGCGATCTTTCTCAAATGTCACCTTGTTGTTGTAATCAACAATTTTTGCCACCGAGATGAGGTTCGTTCGGAGGTCAGGCACGTATAAGGTATCCTTCAATGTGATAGAGTCTGTCACACTGTTCGCGGTGGTGATTTGCACGTCACCTTTTGCTTTTACTTGTGTGGCACTGTCATCGGCAAGTTTAAGATTTCCATGCATTTTCTTCACGCTCGTGAATGCATGTTCATTGTTGCACAAGTGAGATGTGCAACCACTATCAATGCACCATAGGTTGTTTATGTTGCTCGATTTTGTAATTTCTTTGTCGACGAAAAAACAACAGTGAGCCTCGTCAGCTTTATTTGCCGTCTGTTCGCTCAACTTCTTTTTAAAGAAACAATCGGCCTCCCTGTGTCCTTTCTTTTTGCAAAAACCGCATTTGTAGTTTAATTGTGGTTTTTGTTTACGTTTCTGTTCTGATCCAGCACTACTGCTCGTGCCACCTTTCGGCCTGTTTACGAACTGTTTTCCTGACTTGACAAACATGGCGGCACTTCCGTTTTCCTGAGCACGCGCGTTATGTTCTTCCAAGATTTTCACTTTCAATGATTCAGCGTCCGGTAAATTATCACGGGATTCGATTGCACATCGAAAGTTGTCGTAACTGCTGGGGAGACTATATAACAGCATGATAGTCAACAGGTCACCGTTTATGTCCACTTCCATTGCTTGCAACTTATCCACAGCGTCAAAAAATCCAGCGAGATGTTCAGTCACATCGTCGCCATCTTGCATTTTGTGTTGCGTGAGACGTTTGAGCAATGTTGCCTTGCGAGCGGGCCCCTTAGATGCGTAGATTGATTCTAGTTTGACCCATACATCGCGTGAAGTAGCGCATCCCCGAATCTGTTTTAATTCAGATGGGTTTATGGACAGGATCAAATCAGCTTTTGCCTTCCGATCGGCCACTAGCCAAGCTTTGTGTGCGGCTTGCGCGGCAACAAGCACCGCGTTTTCGCCGACCACTTCGGGTTGTGGTATTTCTCCCGACACATATCCCCATGTATCATTTTTTATTAGCAAGGCTTCGGCTTGTATTTTCCACGTATCATAGTTGTCGCGTGACAACATTTCGAGTCGTGTTGAATGCGTCGCGTTCGCGTGCGCCATGTTGTTAGGCTAACGAATCGTTCGACTTCTGCACCTTTTTGATTTAAAACTTTTCGTTTAATCAAATTATTGTTTCGTTTCCGATCGCGTAACTCGCGTAATCTGGGCCCATAACCTGTTGGGCAGAGTTGTGATCGGAATACACAATAAACTACTGTTAACACTATCTTAGCACGACCGGTACAGCGTTAGGCTGAAACATGACTAACGGTTTGTTATACGAAAAACCCTTTCAAAACTGAATTCGTAAGACATCTGTCGGCGTTACAGTGAACTACAAATGTAAACAAAAATGAACACTGTAGGACGGTAATAATTGAACTCCAACATAGTGCATAAAGTTATAATGCACAATATACTTTTTCAAGTATAAAACAATTAACAAAAATAAATGAAACTTTGCTTTGTCTTTGAGAATATTACATATTTGATTTGGGTTCACATGAAAATGACAAAGTAAACTTGGCACACCCCCAATGTGACCCTTAAGTCTTGAGAGATGACGAGATCGATCAAACCTCTCACCTGGAGATGGGCAGAGGTTTGTCCCGGGGCTGATGGACCAGTTGACTTGTGTTGGGGTCCCCTGGCACGGGCAGGAGCAGGGTTTGTACTAAGAGAGCTGTGATGGCTTGTACCGCCAAACTGCTGGCCTGCACAAAACACGACTAGCTACATGTCCTGTGATGGCTTGTACCGCCAAACTGCTGGCCTGCACAAAACACGACTAGCTACATGTCCTGTGATTGCTTGTACCGCCAGACTCCTGTCATGTGTTCGTATAAAAGCTACTAATCCATCTAAGAGAGGTTCAAAGACCTAGCTATAATGTATTGGTCATTCTTTGCTTGTGGAAATATAAACCATAAGGGTATATCTTGACTGATGACGCTGCGAGACTAAACAAGTGTGTACCTGGACCAGGAGGGCTGTCTCCTCTGGAGAAGAGTTCTCAGAAGGATTCAAACTAAGGACACTAAGAAGAGACATCCAGGTCTCCTCGAACTGCTGTCTGCTGGTCCACCCCAGCAACGTGACCCTGTACACATCACATCACAGTGTGAGAACACTTATCATATGTCAAACGTCACAATGAAGGACAAGCTAAATGCTCCCACCTGAAGATCAGCTGGTATAGAAGGTCGATGTCTTGCAGGTACTCTACTGGCAGGGGCGGTACAGTCGTTCTAGAGGGGCCACCAAGCTCAACGGTCCAGCCTTGGCGCCACGCTTCTGGGGGAGTGGCCACATACGAGTTGACCAGCGGCATCCGTGATAAGGTCACTATCAGGCTCCTGAATATTCAACAATCTCATGGTCACTATCAGGCTCCTGAACATTCAACAATCTCATGGTCACTATCAGGCTCCTGAACATTCAACAATCTCATGGTCACTATCCAGCCCAGTTCCAAGCCCCGTGAGGGTGACAGGACATACTTGATGGGTGTTGCCAGGAATGTAGGTATGTTATCCATCCTGAGCTCGGTCCTTTCCAGCCACAGTACTAGTGTCCCCATCTGGTGGCAAGCAAGAGCAGCACCCGCAGTGTCCGGGGAGTTCATAGCCTCACTCAGACCTGTCAACAAACGTTGCTATAATACCATCCCACCCGCCTCGCTAAGACCGGCCAGGTGCACTAGGAGATGTTCAGTACTATAGTATCGTGTTACCTGTCTCTGAAAGGCTTGGCAGCTGATCCCCCAGCAAAAGGAACTGCACCAGCCTGTAGACAGCCCCGCAAGCTGACAAAATGCGAGAACCAAGTCCCACCTCAGCGCTCAGGTTGGGCTCCTTCAGGACAGCGTTGGCGCAACATAGTCCCGCCTGCAGGTGACTTGGCTGAGGAGCGTCAGAGGTGGCCAGGCGAGCCGGAGACACAAGCCAGAGCACCGCCTGTCATGACAGGGACCACAAACTGTCATAAAACACGTCACTTGGGAAAATGTGTCCTTAATTAAACATAACTTCCTAAAATAGAAAACTAAAAACTACATAAGGGGGAAATAATTTAATTGATAAAGAATGTTAAGACACTTAGAAACATGCCTTTTGTTCCTGGTACATGATCCTTTGTAAGTGCTCTATTATTCTTTATCAATTCCCTTCCTCCCCCCTTTTGTAACTTTTGGTTTACTCGTTCTTGAAGTTGCGTTACACGTTTCCCAATCCCTCCTGATGAGTTCCGATAGGATTAAACCTAAGTCGGGGGATTGTGCGGTAATTATCGATTTTCATGAAGGGGCAGACATTTACCTCTTTGTCCAGTGACATCAGCGTAAAGTGTGAACTGTGTTCTTATTTATATTGTAAAAGCAGTAATTTGTTTCTTCCCTTTTAAAAGTGGAGAGTGGTTTTCCATGAAGAGCTAAAGAAACATTGTAAAATATTTTAAGTTGAATCTCTGTAATAAATTCATGTACATTGTACAACCATAAACACATGTATACATTTTTTGTTATTAATTTGAACTTTTAACTAAATTGAGAATAGTTGTATATTGCTATTTATTAATAGCAAACACATTCCAGGTTCAAAAAAATGTTCATTACTAAGAGGTGTTCATTATTAGGAAAAATTTATATTTTCAAATCATACGTCTTGAAAACAGTTTAATTATATGAACCCATATATTGTTGATAAAAACTTTTTTTACTTTATAACCATTATTATTTCCAGCCTGTGGTTAGTTTTTTATTCAAGCCATATATTTTCCACTATCAGCTGGCTAGGCCTGTCGTAGCTTTATATGCCTTATAAGTTAACTAAATAATATGATAGGCACAACATCCAGTCCCCGGTCGTTAACCCAACAATTTGAAAGGGTAAATCCACATTTCACCAACAATATATTTTTCAGCCATACCAGGAATTGAACCTGGGACCCTTAGCTAAGTAGAGAGACACGCTACCAACTGAGCCAAGCTGTCGGATTGTGAATATTAACTACAAAAATATCATTACTACTCTGTGTGGTATTGTATGTAGAATAGTTATGACTAGTAAATATTGCAAGTAGATTACTGTGCAGATTGTATAATACATAGAGCAATACACAAATGAAATGACTCGCCTCGGTGGCGTAGTTGGCTAGCGCACTAGTCGTGTTGAGCTTAACTGCTGAGGATGGGGAGATCGAGGTTCGAATCTCGGTCGGGTGAACTGTGGAGGGGGGGTGTTCCTAAATGGTTTTCCGCTCTCTCTCTCTCTCTACACGCAAATGCGGGTTCACTTCCTCTAATCCAACCAGCCAATTCCTAATCCATTAGCGTAATTATTACTTAAAGCGTATAACCCGAACGGGTAGTAAGACGCGGTGCTAAATAATAATAATAATAATAATAATAATAAATGAAATGTGAACAGTAGGCCTTCTGTACTGTATATGTGTGCACGAGCAGGGACTAGACTGCTGGAACACTACCCTGGTGGTGGCTCGGACGGGGACAACGGTATGACCTTGAAGTATCCTAGTTAATTCTACCTTGGCTACTCACACCTCATGCACGACAATGATGTTCTTACAGTCAAATACTGTATATGGACTGGTGAGTTCTATTTCTGTCCGCTCATGGGAGATTATTATACAAAGATATAGGTATATAGAAGCGTGTCAGTCACCGAGAAAGTCCGTTACTAGGAAGTTGTACCTGTAATTAGCCTGCTATCCACATATAGTCACCTCGAGACAGAGCACTGCAAACTTGGCCAGATCATCTCGCGCCTCTTGCCCCAAACAGGGCCCTCCCAGTCTGGCCAGGGAGTGGAGGTAGGTGGTGACCGCTGGAGCCACCAGGAACACAAGGTCCCACAGAGTGCTGTCCATCAGCAGTTGCTCGAGTTCGTGACTGTACTTGAGCTCCTTGGCACTGGCTTGGCGCCCCACTGGACAATATACCTGGGACAATACACCTGCTAGTGTGACAGGCCACACAGGGCAATACACCTGAGAGTTAAATAAAGATGCCTGGTGAGAAAAGGTAAGTCTCACCCGGCGATGTAAGGTAAGTCTCACCCGGTGAGTTAAGGTGAGGTAAGGTAAGTCTCACCCGGTGAGTTAAGGTGAGGTAGGGTAAGTCTCACCCGGCGAGGTAAGGTAAGGTAAGTCTCACCCGGTGAGGTAAGGTAAGGTAAGTATCACCCGGCGAGGTAAGGCAAGTCTCACCCGGAGAGGTAAGGTAAGTCTCACCTGATGAGGTACGGGCAGTAACGCCCGTATGTTTGCCACGTGTTGTAGAAGGGACAGTCTGGATGCTCTGTACAGCGGGGACTCCAACCTTGACAAGGTCTCCTCTGCTGGTATGAAGCCGGGGGTGTCGCTGTGATACGTCGGGGCTTTCTGATACTCCTGATATAAAACCATGTCAGTAGTATCAGCACTTGGGACCTCCTGATTATAGTATCTTACCTGCTTCATTGAGAACACAACAGACTCTACTGTCAGTCAAATATATTCTAGTATGACGGTTACAAGGAGGTCAGGATTCGAATCTCGATCATGGTATCTTTTCCTGATAGTTTTCCACCATCCCACCACAAAAATGTGGTTACATTTAATATCAATTTTACCTTTCTAATCCTGACATCATTAGTGTAATTAGTATTTTATGGGTTAATACCAACTATGCTAATGGTGGCAAAAAATAAAGTATAAAGCTGTTTTTCTAAGAGAAGTCACATGGAGAGTGTTGATACATCATGTGTAGGGCTGTGTGAGAGGTTGGGAAGATTAGTGCAACCCAGCAAAACCACAGGACGAAGGGGTGGAGGGGAAGTGCCTGACCTGTAATGTGAGTTGTGTAGCCAGCTTGAAGCAGTCTTGTAAAATGCCCGGGTTGAAATCCTTGCAACTCAGTACACTCAAGATGTCATCATAATCCAGCTTACTGAGCATCTGCGCTGACTCTAGCCCAGAGTACTCACGCTGACAACACCTGACATACAGAAGAGGAACGTATTCATAAAGGCAAGGACTGTTAACGAAGGAACTAGGGTGGAACTAGGCCAAATGTACAACACTTATTAGAGTGGCTATTTTGTAGGTTCAGAAAGATACAAACACCTCACATTTCGGGCGTTAAAGTGGCATTTTATTCCATACAAACTATTTCAAGCACCCTTCATAGAATAAATCACCAAGGTTTCTGTTTAATCTTTTGTTAAGTAACAAAATTTAAAGTTTTCTCTTGAGCTGCAGCAATTTAAGAACAATTTTGTTCTCAGCTGAAGTTTAATTTTGACGCCCCCTCCTGTATCGGATAATTTTGGTCCAAACATTGTCTTAAAGGCTTGAAAGAAAATCATTAGACGACTGAAATTATTGGATGTCTGATATTCATATTTGTTGTTTTTCTTGACTAGTGCTAATCAATTTTTTTTATAGAAGTTATGTAATAAATAAAATGATTGAATATTAGGAAATATTAGAGCACAAATAAAAGTATAATCCCTAACACATGTTTACACACACTTAAATAATTTGATGCTAAGTGTGTGTAAATATGTGTTAGGGATTTTTACTTTTATTTGTGCTCTACCATTTTCCCAATATTCTAACCTTTTTATTTATTACAAAATGTTTTTGCTCAGTGCTCTTTATTTCATATATTTAAATGTATGTAAAATTTAAGGGTAGGAGAATCTTCGACTTGGCTTCAAAACAAATATTAGCTTCGACTTCACTTAAAAAAAATTCCGGGGCTTTGGCAATTACAAGGCCTCACCACTAAAACTATTGACAGCTACAATATCCCATTTATGGTCAAATATTGCAATTATGATCTGTTTTAGACATTACAAATTAATATTCATTTGGAAAAAATCTAAAGTAGTTGAAATGTAAATTGCGATAATAAATTTATTTATAATATAATACACACAATTGTGAAACAAAACAATTTCAAGTAATTTTAGTGCATAAAGTTTTATGTAAATATCAACAATTAAT
Source organism: Timema monikensis (assembly GCA_902151445.1). NCBI lineage: Eukaryota > Metazoa > Arthropoda > Insecta > Phasmatodea > Timematidae > Timema > Timema monikensis. The sequence goes on from CABFVZ010002244.1 coordinate 31,126, forward strand.
ATATTTTTTCAATCATAAAATAATTACCAAAAAAATATTTAAACCTTGATTTGGCTTCAGGAATATTTTATATTATTCGATTTGAGTTTGCTTCGAATTGAAAAAGTTGATTTTGCACATTCTTAATAAAATTACCAAGTATACTTTGCTGTAGCCCTAAATGTAGCATACTAGGATGAATCCTTAGCATATGCAACAAGTTCTAGTATTTAACCATCCCATGTAAACAACTTGGAAAATTTTAATTTTCAAATATTTTAAATAGATCTACTTAAATGATTTTAAATACAAAGCATCAAATAGCTATTATAGATTTACATTGGTGGGCATGCAGGTTAAACGTCAGATTGTTATGGTCTAGTTTGCCAATGTCGGGGAGGTAATAGTTCAAATTAAAGCTGGACGTTTCGGGGGTTGTTTTACCTTTAAATAAAATTCGGATACATTTCCTCTCAATTATATCTTATTATTATTATTGTTATTAGCACCACGTCTTACTACCCGTTCAGGTTATACACACTTACGCTAATGTGTAATGGTAGCGGTGATTGTGAGATGAAATGGAGGACCTACAGTTTAACGTGGAATCCGAACCACGGTGGAGGCCTGGTATTCCCCACATTCACAAGCTGTCTTATCAGAGGTGAAGGAAGGGTTTGGAAATCAGATAAATCTGTGCCGGGACCAAGGATTGAACCCCGGCCACCAGCACAGAAGTCTGACACCCTTACCCCTAGACCACCAGGTCACCAAGGGAAATTGTAAAACTCTAAAAAAAACACACCATTTTTACACAACTTAACGCTGCATTACAAGGCGACCTCGTCTATTAATAAAATAGAAGTGAATCATTTGACGTGCCTGTGTCTGACGTGAGCCAAGAACCAGGCTTTGTTGACTTGGATGGAACGGACACTGGCAGGGCTGAACGCTCGACCTTTATCAGCGTCCGCAGGGGCCATGTTGAAGAATTGGTTTCCCAACTTGTGTAGCAGAATCAGTAGACCACTGTGTCTGAGTATGCACACAAACAGATCATGAAAACTAGCGCCGACAACACCACTCTCCATTGAGAGATGGGGGATAAATCACTGATACCATTTGATCACCGCTACTCCCAGTGACTTGATCTCAAAAGTATCAGTGATTGAGATATCAGTGATCAGAGATACTCGCATCAGATGGCAACAGTTATTCGAGCTACAGAGCTAGTATTGCTTCTTCTAGACACTCGAGTAAATACTCGCTTCACGGCCCTTGTTATTCTTTTATTTTTTATTTTCTATCAGATAATTAAGAATTGACCTTACTGACTGACTGGCATGTTTTAAATGTTATTTCTATTAAAACACTTGATCTCGTAGAGCTTATTTTTCAAAAACAGTATCAGATTGCTAAGTAAATATGACATTAATGGTTAAATGTTTCATTCACATGTGTTTTCAATACAAAATATTTAGAACACAATCAAAAAGATTGCTTATTAAGCGAATTACATTTCAGATTCTTTTTAAAAGCAGGATACGAAAAAAATAACTTTTTCCTTTTTTTTTCAGCGATCCTATCCCAAAAATCGCAAATAATGAATTAAAATACTTAACAAAATAGAAAAAATATAAATAAACCTTAACGTTTACTATGTGTTGATGATCCTAATGATCCTATCGTCTAATCTAAAGTGTGTGTATATAATAATTGATTAAATAGTTTCTAGCATCTCTTAATTTAATGTTGAGTCTCAGTGTTGTGGTTATCAGTTTTATTCCTTTAAATTTAAACTAGTTTATTTGCTTCTAATAGATGTTCATCTACAATTAGAAGTACGGTATTTAAAATAAAATAACACTTAAATAATATATATGACCTGCATTCCAAACAACATTTTCTAAACCAATCGCCATTATGTTATGATCATTTTTAATGTCACATAAATTTTAATTGTAGTAAAACAGATCAATAAATAAATTACACAATTACAAGAGTTTCACATAATCTTTGTTGGACCACTAATTTTGCCCAAATTACATAACATTTCATTATAAAATATAAAATTACATTTTTTGCTTTCACTCTCATGGTGGCTACAGACATGGAAAACAGGGAAATGCCAGAGAATTTAAAAATATGTCTAAAATATCCCATTAATTTCACAATTAAACACTAAAACAAAAGTTAATAAATACCAAATTAAAATACATTTTAATTTTTAAAATAACTGATAAAAGCGTTTATGTTTAGTAGATACAAACTTTTTTAATATGTGATCAATAATAAATAAAACAAGTCATCATCCACCAATAAAACTGGAAAAAAGTAGTCAGGGAAAATTTAAAAATGTTGCCTGAAAAACCTGGAAAAGTCAGGGAATTTGGTAAAATATGTTTTGTAGCCACCTTGACTCTTTTTAAATTGTATGAAACTTCTTAAAATGTATACTTTTGTATTGACTGTACATTAGTCAGGCAACATGAAACCTGAAGATTAGGTAGCTGTATGTCAACTGTCAATGTCAGTGCCAATAGGAAGAGTTTATGTTAGGCCTTTAAGTATCGAATTCCCGCCAAACTCCCGAGTAATTAGTTTTCCTTCCATCCGATGTTCATGGGCTTATTCGAGTAAATACCCAGTACTCAGAAATACTCGATTGTACTCGCCTACTCAGACAGCAGCTAAATACTAGCTTTGACCGTGGTTGGCAAAATAGCAGTTCACGTTCATACTTCATTCTGTTGACGATATGGTGACCAGCATGGGCGGAAAGTGGCGGTCATTGCTTTGATAAACCGCAACCGAAATAAACATACATACGGTAATTTACATTTTCTAAAGTATAGGCAGACTAACAAAATAGCGACATACTAAGTATCTACTACCTAGCAACAAACAGTGAAAGTGAAAAAATATTGGTCCATCAAGACACTGTGAATGCCAGTAACAGTGAAAAATCACTGATATTTTAAAATCACAGTAACTGTAAAATCACTGTTTAGCCCATCTCTAGTATAAATATAGGAGCAGGACATAATGGTAAATAGAAGGTTCTTGTTGCTGTGTCTAAATACTGATTCAGGAGCAGCGTGTTTGTAGCTACAAGTGAGCTGTGTCCAATAATTGTACTTGTAGTTACAAGTGAGCTGTATCCGAGCATTGTACTTGTAGCTACAAGTGAGTTGTATCTGAGGATTGTGCTTGTAGCTACAAGTGAGCTGTATCTGAGGAATTGTGCTTGTAGCTACAAGTGAGCTGTATCCGAGCATTGTACTTGTAGCCACAAGTGAGCTGTATCTGAGGATTGTGCCTGTAGCTACAAGCAAGCTGTATCCGAGCATTGTAATTGTAGCTACAAGTGAGTTGTATCTGAGGATTGTGCTTGTAGCTACAAGCGAGCTGTATCCGAGCATTGTGCTTGTAGCTACAAGTGAGTTGTATCTGAGGATTGTGCTTGTAGCTACAAGTGAGCTGTATCCGAGCATTGTGCTTGTAGCTACAAGTGAGATGTATCCAAGCATTGTGCTTGTAGCTACAAGTGAGCTGTATCTGAGGATTGTGCTTGTAGCTACAAGCAAGCTGTATCTGAGCATTGTACTTGTAGCTGCAAGTGAGCTATATCAGAGCATTGTGCTTGTAGCTGCAAGTGAGCTATATCAGAGCATTGTGCTTGTAGCTACAAGTGAGCTGTATCCGAGCATTGTGCTTGTAGCTACAAGTGAGCTGTATCTGAGGATTGTGCTTGTAGCTACAAGTGAGCTGTATCCGAGCATTGTGCTTGTAGCTACAAGTGAGTTGTATCCGAGCATTGTGCTTGTAGCTGCAAGTGAGCTGTATCAGAGCATTGTGCTTGTAGCTACAAGTAGGCTGCGTACTTGTTGGCGAGTCCTGAGCCATGCAGCGACTCCAGCACTTTATCCAGGTCTGCCCTGGTGAGCTGAGAATGAACATCTTCCTCAGAAAGGGTCAGTAGTAGCTCTGCGCGGCGACACGCCAGAGCTCCGGCCTGTCTCGCGGGAGCTAACTGAGGAGACCCCAGGAGTCTGGGGACCAGTAGCATGAGCAGGGCCCCACTCTGGGAAGGGTGCACTCCTTCCAGGCAGCGCAACAGTCGGCATACAAAGCTCGGCTGGGAACATGACCACAAACATTTTAGTTAGAGTTGGGTCAAACACACTATTTTACGAATCTGAATTTTGGAAAAAAATTATAAACATAAGTGGAAATATAAATATAATAGAATAATGGAAAATAGAATGTTAACATTCTTTCTTAAATTCCATTTATTATAACATTCAGACATTCAGTTGAATGTTAAATTACTGGTCTGGGGCCTGGTTGTTGAGTTCATCCTATAATTATAATTGGTCCTAAACCAATTAAAAGCAGTAGTAGAACATTAAAACAAATTGAACACTTAAAAATAGTGAAAAAAAAATATTATATTTTAAGGATTTGATTCTTGAATACAAAGTTTTCAAGAATTTTCAAATCTTTAAGAATTCCAGGTATCCAAAGTCCTATCCCTAATTATAATAGCCCCCTCTTCCCCTTAATTTCGCTCGGAGAGATTGACAGGAATTTGATTGCAAATCTTTGCAAAAGCATAGAAAAATGGGTGAATAATTTAAACTCTTGAGCATAAATTCGAGAGATAGTATTAGTTGCATTGTTGTGTGTTAAAAACAAGTGCTAGGAATGCCAAAGTTTTTTTTTTAATCTTAAACTCGAATCTGAAACGAGGAGCAGAGTAAACATTGGTATGAATATACTCCGTAAAATAAAATGTGTTAATCAAGTTGCAACAGAAATAGTTTCTGAATGTTAACCAACATACATTGAGTTAAGTGATAAATAATGGTCTGGTTGTCAGATTAAAAATTTAAAAACAATATTTTTTTAACCAAAATTTCTTCTCTAATTTTTCTTACTTGAATATTGTTCAATGGTTGGAGGAATTCAGCGATGTAAACAACCCGTTCTTAATTATGAGTTCCTGTGTATCAGTTATTAACTTTTGACCGGTGGTAATACCGGCTCACCTGCTTTAAGTCCTGACACTTGGAACCCACAGCTTGTACCAGCAGCCCACTGGCAGCAGAATTCCTATGCACCGCAGCTATTAATTCTTGTACCGGTGGTTCTGTGGATAGTGCTACTATCTCTTCTGTATGGTTTACCAGCAGCCATGACAGTTGCTCTGCGTCATTCAGATTCTCGCACTTGATACAACAAAACAACAGAGTGAAGAGGGGGTAAGTGCAGCCAGGGGGAGATGGAGGGGGATATTAGAGGGGTAAGCGCAGCCAGGGGGTGATGGAGGGGGATATTAGAGGGGTAAGTACAGCCAGGGGGTGATGGAGGGGGATATTAGAGGGGTAAGTACAGCCAGGGGGTGATGGAGGGGGATATTAGAGGGGTAAGTACAGCCAGGGGGTGATGGAGGGGGTTATTAGAGAGGTAAGTACAGCCAGGGGGGTGATGGAGGGGGACATTAGAGGGGTAAGTGCTGTAAGGGAGAGGTGAAGGGCTGACACTGAAAGGGGGCAAGTGTCGTCAAAGTGGGTAGGGGAGCGACACTGATGGGAATAAGTGCTGTCAGAAAGGGCAGGGGGCGCTGACACTACATTATTATATTAAATTTAAATAATATGAATTATACAACATTGTATGTTTGAAATATGTTTTCTGGGCAGAAATTTAACACTTATCTGTCCCGGAGACCATTTTAAAATCTATTGTAGCAACTTAGTGGAAGCTATTTGAATCATGTTATACTAAAATATAAAGTAATATTGTTCCAGACTGATTTTTACAACATTTTATGAATGAAAATAAAAGAAATAATGAATCTTTATTTCTTTCAGTTTGCATTTAGATTTGAAGACAAAAGTTGTAAACTGTTTGGTGGATGTGGTTGTGTAACTTGTAAGGGAACTCACAACATAGTCGCAGTACAGGATTGTCCCGCCCTTCCGAACAACCTCCAAATTGATGCAAGGAGACGGCTGACTGCTCTTTGGAGACCTGCAACATCACATACATGTGTTGGTATTATGGAGCACCTGTTGCAGGTACCTTAGTGGTATAAGAGTGAGAACTATCAGTAAAGTGAACAAGCATGTCAAACTCATTTGATCATAAGGGGAAGATAATAGGAAGATTGAAAATACCGATGAGGTTGAAAACAAATTACAGCTTGTTGTGCCTCACTGCTCAGTCGGCCCTTGTATCCTTCCTCCACACTTGCACAGACTGCGCCAATCACCCTCTCTACTGCCTGGTCCGCTCCACAGTCCATGTTCTCCGAGCCATCCTAGACGAGTTCCCCACTGTACTCAATGCCCATGAGAGCTGTTCTTTCTATTGGCTCACTTGGTGACCACTATAGCTCACGTTTTCCCGCGCCAATGGGAAGCTCACTTTTCTCCTATCGGACAGGACCAGGCAGCAGTGCAGGTTATTAATCACAGTGGTTCCTCGGTCTGAGGGCAGTCAGAGAGTGGCTACCCAACCCAGGGAATCCACCTGTTTGAAAGAACTATTAAATTATCTTATGTTAAGAAGGAACGATATTGTTTTAACCCTGTTTCTCCCCATTGTCACCCTACCTCCCCCCACAACTCACGTTGCCAAGACATCCTTCTGTTCCACCGCGACTTACGTTGCCAAGTCATCCTTCTGTTCCACCGCGACTCACGTTACCAAGACATCCTTCTGTTCCACCGCGACTCACGTTGCCAAGACATCCTTCTGTTCCAGCGCGACTCACGTTTCCAAGACATCCTTCTGTTCCACCGCGACTCACGTTGCCAAGACATCCTTCTGTTCCACCGCGACTCACGTTACCAAGACATCCTTCTGTTCCAGCGCGACTCACGTTGCCAAGACATCCTTCTGTTCCAGCGCGACTCACATTGCTGGAACACACTCGCCGATCTTTTTCCTACCCCTACCCACACGTGTCTGAATACAACGTTGCCAATGTCATGACACCAACTATTTACCCCCGAAGTTGCAAGTGAGGGATAACGAGCTTAGAACCTTATTATTATGCAAATAAAACAGTAGACCTCAATATTAAACAACAACTACTAAAATACACTATATTTTTTTTACCAAAAATTTTAAACCTTTTATTTGAGACAATGGTGTGAATGTTGAGCTTAAACACTCCATGGCATGAGCATGCACTCAAGCCATACCAACCGAGCGTCGGCCGCTGTAGGCGATGACAGTGCCAACATTTGTGGATAGAGGGTGGCATGTGGTCAGCACATTGAAACCTCTGGCAGTTAATGTCAGTTTTCTAGACCGTTTTCAAGTAACTCCTTATTTGTCTTCACGAGGCTGATTTTGACCTCGTTCCAAACTCATTCCTTTACAGAAACATCTGGAAGCACCAAGAATCGAGCCTGGGACCTCTGGATTTGTAGCCAGAAACTCTGACCACTAGACCAGACGGATGGTCATGTTGAGCTTATCTTGTGCCAAAGTATCTTTCCAAATGGTTGACAAATGTGTGTCCGTGAGCGACCTTTCATGTGAGAAAACCCCTGCTCACGCATGTATATGCGGCCAAACAATGCACATATAGGGTGCTGTGGGAGCTGACTGCTGTTGAAGGAAAAGTTCAAATACAGTGCACCAACTTCACATACCAAATTTCCGGACAACACACACACACACACGCACACGTGTTGTAATCCTGGGACAAAGACGAATCGAGTCAGATTATTGGCTCATCATGAGGTCACTAATAGGGCTACAAGTTTGACATGCCTGTACCAGAATACCCTGGTAGTGTACGGTACTGTACCGTTGGTTGAGTAGGAGCTGGTGAGGCTGGGTTCTCAGCACCTGCGCCCAAAAACCCTGGTTGCTGTAGTTGAGCAGTGTCAATAGATAGCACCACAGGAAGGTTATAAGAGGGCATCTGGTTGACAGCTCCAGGAAGAGTGTGTTGACGTCTGCCATGGGGAGACTCTCGGGGCCCTCGCTTTGGATCATGAGCATGGTCGCGTTGGCCACCCTGCAGTAGCTCCCTTGAACACAGCCTCACTTCCTTCATAACAGCTACCAGACATTGGACAGTCCCTGGGTGTTGTCACCTGTGTCACCCCAATCTCTAGATGTTGTCACCTGTGTCACCCCAGTCTCTAGATGTTGTCACCTGTGTCAACCCAGTCTTTAAATGTTGTCACCTGTGTCAACCCAGTCTTTAAATGTTGTCACCTGTGTCAACCCAGTTCTTGGATGCTGTCGCCTGTGCCCCCCCCCCCAGTTCTAGGATGTTGTCACATGTGTCAGACCAGTCCCTGGATGTTGTTGCCTGTGTCCCCCCAGTTCTTGGATGTTGTCACCTGTGTCCCCCCAGTTCTAGGATGTTGTCACCTGTGTCAGCCCAGTTCTAGAATGTTGTCACCAGTGTCACCCCAGTTCTTGGATGCTGTCGCCTGTGCCCCCCCAGTTCTAGGATGTTGTCACATGTGTCAGACCAGTCCCTTGATGTTGTCACCTGTGTCAACCCAGTCTCTAGATGTTGTCACCTGTGTCACCCCAGTCTCTAGATGTTGTCACCTGTGTCACCCCAGTCTCTAGATGTTGTCACGTGTGTCAGCCCAGTCCCTGGATGTTGTCGCCTGTGTCCCCCCAGTCCCTGGCTGTTGTTGCATAGACGCACCTGATTGGAACATGTGTATACAGTAGAGCAGGAACACGGAGAACTGCTCGTGAAGATAGTTCCAGTCCTCGCTGCTCACTGGGTTCAATACGCAGGTGTGGAGTTCACTGCTCACTACACCCAACACTCGGAGCAGCATTCTGTACACAACCACACACGCAAGCTTTATCAATGATATTGGTACTAGTCTGCTATTTTGGTATTTTCAACATGTCAAGGTCATGATGTAGCGCAGGTGGTAGTCTCCTCACCTGGCCAGCACCTGGTCTGGAGGCAGGCGTGCGCTGCTCTGTGTAGCATTCAGAGGGTCCCTGCTCTCCTTCTGATAAATTATCTCCGGGGATGGGACAGACAGTCCCAGTTCTTCCAGCCTCGCCAGCACCACCTCCTCCTTGCCTTGCGCCACCAGCACCGACAACACCGCCAGGACCATCCCTAGCCACCGTTGTACACCAACCAGTGACGAGTGCTGACAACAAACAGGACGACAGTTCCAGTGGTCGCATATTTAATATAACAATATAATTATTTTAAAGAACTATAAATGCATGTGGAGGGATAGTGAAAAAACATTTAGGAAACACCACCGGTTTGGGATTTGAACCCCAATCTCTCAGTCACCGGCAATCCAGTCCAACACAGTAGTGGCGTGTTAGACCGTGAAACCACCGATGTGGTTGAAGGTGCCTCCAAGCAAAATATCTGGTATTTCTGAGTGAGGGGAAACACTCAACTTACAAGATGAAGAGGGTCCGAGAGCAGGACCTTGAGCAGAGGGTCGACCGGACGTAGCACGCATGGGGACGCGGCCGCTAGCAGCCTGTGGAGGGCCAACTGGGCCACCCGGGACTCCAACCGCACCCTGCCCTTGGCCAGGAGAGGTAGAAGTGTGTCCATGACCTGGCGCGACCAGCGACGCCAACGTTCCTCCCAGTCACAGCCTTGCCTGCTCTCAGATAGGACCAGCCCCAGGAGTTCCAGGACCTGCAGATGTGTTGTTATAGATGGGACGCTCGAATCCTCTAATCCCTCGAATCCTATGTTATTTTAGAGATAGATGGGATGCTCGAATCCTGAATTTGAGATTCATGTAAATCTCAAAAATAATTATGAAGGCAGTATAACAATTTTAAATCCATTGGTGAAAGGAATTATTTAGACTTGTGTAGTTGAGAGTAACAAAGCACAAAATTGTAATACTATAATTAAATTACAAAAAAAAGTTCTCTTTTGTTTTTTATGATGTAATGGTAACAACAAACAAAATTTGAGATGGACTGAATCATATCTCTCTCTGATCCAAATTTAAAATCTAAATCTTAAATTTTCTTTCGAATCTTGAATCCAAATTTTAATTCTTGAGTTTTTAAAGATTTACACTTTTGGTTAAAGTTGACATATAAAAAAAAAAGTGTTTTGTTTGTCAAGTCTATTACATCATAAAAAACAAAAAGAGAATTTTTTTTTAGTTAATTATATTATTACAATTTTGTACTTTTCTGTTACTCTCAACTACATGTCTTTATGATTCCTTTTACCAGTTGCTTAAAATTGTTACGTACATAAAGTCAAGCTCTTCATAATTGTATTTGAGATACTCGTTATGAGATTTTTTTTTATAAATCTCGAATCTCTCAAATACCATGGTATTCAAAGAATTAAGGATTTGTGCATCCTATCTCCAAACAAAATACATCATTTGTCAATACACTTGATTGAGAATCGAATTTTGATCTCCCTGTCAGGAGAAGTTCTAGTTTATCACAAGAGCGACACCTTGAGACCACCAAAGCAGGCTTTGTTTTAGCTGTTAAATAACCAACATTCGCCTGGAGAGAGGAGTGAAGAGAAAACAACTTGCAGGACATAACTTCCAAGGTTTGTGCCGACTACAGTAGTTGGTGTTCATTGTTCTACCTGATGATACTCGACGAGTCGGAGCAACATGGACACAAGAAACTCTCTCTGAGTGTCCAAATCCTTGAGGTCCGCGGTACTACCGGTGGTTCCTCGCACCAGGAACACGTCTTCCACCACCGGTACCAGTGCCTGGATACCTGCCAACACACACAAACACTATGTCAAAACATGACGCCTCGTCCTGAACATTACTTTTGAGGCAAAGGACTCACTCACAGTGCGAGACAGGAGGTTGTCCACTCGCCATGAGCTCGTCGCACAGCTGGATCACCTTGGGGACGCCAATGATGCACTTGGAATGGTGCTTCTCGTAGGACAAGTGCACCAGGAAGTAGAAGATCCTGGGGACTAGCTCCTCAGGCTGACTGCAACACATATTATACAACTGTGTTTCTCAAACTTTGTTTTTTGTTTGCAGCATACTTTTCTTTGTTGCGAGTCCTTGTGGGACTCTCAACGTGCAAGTTGGAGACACTGTGAGATACTCGAGTAAATATGTGCACATGCGTGTTTGTTATCCTACCTGACCAAAAATTGAACTTTTGCATAAGAAAGGAAATTTCCTATCAATTACTCAATTATTACCTCTCTGTCCAGTGACAGCAGTGTAAACTGTGTTCTTCGTTTCATTGTAAAAGCCATATTGTGTTTGTCCCTTTTATATGTTTCTATCCACCTTTCCTGTACCTTCTTCCAAATATTTTTCAACTATTAGATCGTAAGCCATTAAACTCTTTGGAAAATAAATACTGTAAAGCATTCCAACATTTTTCTCTAATTTTTTTTTTAAAAGGAATGTGTGAAGGTCATTTATTAAATGCAAAGCGAGGCCAAAGTAAAGCTTGAAATATGTGAAGAAAAGTCGACACCTAAGTTTATAAAAAAAAATCCTCAAGTAACATTACTTTTAATTTTTAAACTACCCAATGCATCACAACAAAGAGAAAGGATTATAGGCCAAAACAAAGCCCACTATACTATTATTTTATGCTGATATAACTTTATTTATCTTTACCTACTTTAAAGATGTGATTTAATTACTAGTAAGTGTTAAATTACTCTAAGGTATCGACTTTGACATTGTGAAGTTTCACACCCCCCCTAATAAACAAATAACATAACAACGGAAGTTTTGTGGAACATCTAATGAATTTCTCGGCTTATCGATTACATATGCGAGCGGAGGACTGTAGTGAGTGTCCTCTCCCACTAGACGGGAACAGAGAGAAGAGGATGTGACTCACGGTATTTGCCCCTCCTCAATGAACTCAAACTGCTTGAGGACAAAACCTATGAAGATCTGGTCTGAGTCAAGGAGGCAGTAGTTAACCCTGAGTTGCACGAGTTGTATCAGCAGTAACAGGACCCTGCACTGAAGTTGCACGTCGCTGGTCACAGTGTATTGCTGAAACAAGGAGACGATGTCGAGTAACGACAAACAACTGTTGTTATGCTCCTTATAACAAGCTACCTTTGTTACACTCCTTACACAAACTACTATACCTTTAAGGCCTTGATAACCATTGGCTCGAAGAGACGTATATAAGAAGCCAAAGCCGTCTTGTCAGCTCCACGGTTGACACTCTTGAACACTGTTGATGCCTTGCGCTCACCTTTATTGTAGAAGTAGTTCAACCAGCTGTAACATGAGAGTTCCTACAGTGACAACATTAGAGTTCCTAGAAGTGGATGCAACAAATCACAGCCTTAGCAAGCTCATCCACTCCCTCTGGGATTCAATCATCTGAAAGTTTTACCCAAAACCGTTCATCTCTGATTGCCATTATTTATTTGGATGTAGTATTCACTAACTAAATGTATACCCACCCCCGTACCCCAACCTCCACCACTTACCACCAACCCACTATTTGATATCGTTATACATATTTGTGTATACATATATATACAGATATATACACACATATATATACATATATACATACATATATATATATAAAGGAAATAATCCCAAGGAGAATTATAGAGATGAAGTATTTAGAAAAAAAGACCACAAGAAAGACCAAGAATGAGATTAGAGGAGCAGATAACAGAAAGTGTACGGGCGAGAGGAGAAGAATGGTGGAAAGAAAAAGAAAGATTGAGGCATTTTACTAAACTGGCCAGACAGACCACAGTTCATAGAGATGTTGTATACATGGAATATACTTGAGGTGCCTCCTCTCCTTCCCTCCCTCCCCCCCTGCTCAGTAAGCCGCAAGTCACCACAGCGGAGAATTGTCCTGTCTACTCACGGGGAAATATGGTCCAACGTGCTATTGGCCGAGCTGACATAGTCGGTGAGATGCTTGTACGGGACTTGTAAGCAAGTGTTGTAGAAACCACCAGCTGAGTTCAGCCCCACATGGGGCCTCTTGTCCGGCTCCTCCTCCCACCGAGCGCTTAGGTTGGTACCAAACAGACTCTTGAGCAGCTGGGGACAAACAGCGCAACTACCGTAAGTAGCAGACTTGGTCTAGAAACAAACCTGGAGGTCATTATCATATTCCCGGTCAATGCCAGGGTTGCCAATAGTGATTAAGAGACAAACAGACAGGCCCCGTTTTACGCACCAGATGCATTCCCAATAATCACTGAATCCATGTAAAATAGGCTTCTCTTTACAAATATATCTAATATATAATCACACCATTCTTTCACGTGGTAAACAAGACACTGTGCGTTTAGCTAAAAAGAAAAAAAAACTCTATACTTAATCCATCCTCACTAACTTCCTCTACACTTTCCCATCTTCGCTTCAACAACATCCACACATCCTCACTAACTTCCTCCATACTTTCCCATCTTCGCTTCAACAACATCCACACATCCTCACTAACTTCCTCCATACTTTCCCATCTTCGCTTCAACAACATCCACACATCCTCACTAACTTCCTCCACACTTTCCTATCTTCGCTTCAACAACATCCACACATCCTCACTAACTTCCTCCATACTTTACTATCTTCGCTTCAACAACATCCATACATCCTCACTAACTTCCTCCATACTTTCCCATCTTCGCTTCAACAACATCCACACATCCTCATTAACTTCCTCCATACTTTCCTATCTTCGCTTCAACAACATCCATACACCGAGTCATAACTTGAGGTACTTCTTTCGTATTGATCCGATGGATTCCCTTCCATTCATTATTGACTCTGTCCATATGAGTTTTTTCACACAGGTTTCTTAAAATATCTCATACCAACCTCATTCACCTTGCTCTTGTGTTTCTCTTGACAAATCCATGTTTTTTACATGTAAAAACAGAGGTTGTGTTCTAATATATTCTACAAGTTGCAACTAGTCCTTAATTAAAACAAGGTTAGTAACATTTTGTTTTGTTTGTTAGGAAATTAATTAAATATCATTTTACAATAATGAATTCAAGAGATTATTATAAAAAGTACATCAACTACCAAAGTAAGTCTTACTGTCTGTGCTTTATATGAGAATTAGGAAGATGACGACGTATGTAGGAAATAGAGTGTAAGGGAGAAATATGAGGAGAAGAATGGAAGAGAGTGAGGGAGGAAGGAAAGAAAAGGATTGAAGGATTTTACTAAACTGACTGGCCAAATGCTGGAAACAGTAAATGATGATGATTATTATTACGCCATTTGATTATAACAAACATCCTTCTATTCAATGTAGGGTAATCCTGGCGAAGATGTAGGACCTAGTCTCCCCCTTGATGTGTGTGAAAAGGTGTGGAGATACATTTTACATGCGAGGTAGTTCACATGTAATACTATTATATCAACCCGACAAGTGAACCGGGAAGTCACCTCATTCCGTTTCTCCTCGCAAGCACATGTAATGGGGGTCTCTCTGTACCACATTGTGCCAAGAGTGGACAGAGCTCACCTGCTGCACACACTTGACAGTTGAAGTGGGCTCTATGGAGATGGTGAGTCTCATGTAGGCGAGTATTTCCTCCGCCACTCTACCCGCCTCGTGCAGGCTGGCTATCTCCAGGAGCTGACTCAGAGCCTCTAGCGTTGTCCTCAGAAGAGAGATGAACTTCTCACTGGCCCCGCAGTCCAGGGTGATCTAGAGGGACACAACATGACATGGGTGGGTTGTCTGGCATTGGACCCAAAGTGACGAGGGTGGATTGTCAAGAAATGGACACAATGTGATGAGTTACCTTGTAGTTTGTGTAAGCACTCTTCACCATGTCATGTATCTTGACATAGTGAGGCAAGTTAGCAAAGAGACCCATTGGCACACCACGCCCACTTTTCTTCTCCTCCATCTTGTCTTCTTTATCTGTCGACAGACACACAAGTTGACCTTCATTCTGTCCCATAAAGGTCACAGCGCTAAGGATTGGAACATCTATAATCAAACACAAACGTTAGTTTACACACCTCGCCACCGTGTCGCACTCACCCAAGCCAATCTTGACCGGCGAC
Organism: Timema monikensis; assembly: GCA_902151445.1. Lineage (NCBI taxonomy): Eukaryota > Metazoa > Arthropoda > Insecta > Phasmatodea > Timematidae > Timema > Timema monikensis. Next base: position 46,140 of record CABFVZ010002244.1, read on the forward strand.
ATTCCGCGAGTTTCCGTAATGTCCATCCGTCCTTTCCTCTTGATGGGCGAGAGTGAGGGGGGAACGGGTATCTTGGTGGAGGGAAGGATAGGATGGGCATCTTCTAGGACATGCACAAATATACTGAGGAGTCTCAGGACGTGTCCCAGGAGATGCTCGGACAACACACTCAGCTGGAAACAGACAGGTATCGTCATAAGAAGGAGCAGACGCTGGTACTTTACCAAACCTCTATTCAATGTCTATTGTACCTGTCTGTCTTGGAACATGGCCCAGAGCTCTTTGTGGGGGTCCACTTGAGAGGGAGGTGATAGTATCTCGACTGTCCGTAGACTGTTCACGGCCAGACCTGAACAAACAACAATACTACCAGTTGAAGAGAACCAGGAACATACAAGGAGTCCATTCATCAACTATTACTGGTGTCGGGAACATACAAGGAGAGCATTCATCAACTATTACTGGTGTCAGGAACATACAAGGAGAGCATTCATCAACTATTACTAGTGTCAGGAACATACAAGGAGAGCATTCATCAACTATTACTAGTGTACAGGAACATACAAGGAGAGCATTCATCAACTCTTACTGGTGTCAGGAACATACAAGGACATACATTAAATATAATTTATGTAATACTATCCTACCTGAAAACATGTTCCCTGCCAAATGCAACAGCCATTGCTGACAACTGAGGTCGACAGACACAGGTGAGGAAGTCAGCAAAGAAAGACTGGTCGCCAGTAATCCTGCTGAAGCACTGACAGGTACCTTTGCTGATTGGCTGTTCTTTCTTGGTGCCAGCTGACAGTTCCAAGCTTGGGGGTACACTGTTGTCAGGTACTCTACTGACAGAAGTGTCAGAGTCTCACAGCAACCAAACTAGGGGTACACAACATATAGGACAAAGCCTGGCTGCAGCAAAAGTCAGACCCTGAGACACCTTACCCCATTATCCAACCCTTTTCCTCTAGGATGTAAAACAAACCCCCGCTATCATATTCCCGAGACAAATGAAACACAATGGGTACAAATAAGTAGTATTGTTGCAGCTCACCACAAGGTGTCTCGACTGCGACATAAGCAGTTGTTGGGACAGCAGGTTTACCACCCGGGACAGTGCGGCATCAAGGGAGGCCACATAGGTCCCCGTGAGGCCCACGTTGAAGGGTGCGGGAAGAGAGATGATGTTGGGACGCTGCGGGAGAGAGGAAGGGTGACCTTGAAGGCACCCAACTATAAGTGGAGAAAGGTACACTCTGCTGTAGAGGGCCGCCTTTGCAGTTACCGGGTCCTGTCCCCCGTGGTCCACAGGGTAGAATAGGTATGGCACTGTCCTAGACACAACATAATGGGTGTCATTGGCGTCTGAGATCTATACATTATACAGTGAAAAAATAAACAACATTATTTACCTTAAAAACAGAAACATTTTGTGAGCGTGTTCATCATCATCATCATCATCATCATCATCATCATCATATTGTGCTTTCATCGAATATAAATTATTACTTTGTTACATTAAAATATTAACGAAAATAGGATATCCTTTAAAACCTTGAAAACGGTCCACACCCACCATTTTTCAAACCCTGTCTTTCTGACCTTAATTTATTTCATTTTATTATCTTACAAAGGGTTTCCCAAACTGTGAGGCACGTCACACTGGTGAGGCACAAGGGGATTTCTTGTGAGGCACGGGGTCGAGTTGGAAGCAAAGAGGCCAAAGGCAATGCAGGCCTTAAAGGCACTAGCTTTAAAGTTACTTTCCACATACATTAATCAACATCATCAGCCGTTTCCATCCTGTGGCCCGGTCAGTTTAGTAGAATGTCTCCCTCTTCCTCTTTCTTTCCACCATTCTTCCTTATTTAATTTATTCCATTCTTTTCCTCTCACTTTAACACTTACTGTTTGCTGCTCCTCCCATCTCTTTCTTGGCCTCACTTGGGGTATTTTTCTAAATACTTCATTTCCATCATTTTTGTTGGCATCCTCTCTTTTTTCCCCCTCATTACATGCCCACAGATTCATGAACTAAAACCATTTCCCCCGGGGCAGAATATATATAGTATTTAATGTAATATTGCGTGCTTTCTTTTTGTTTTAATTTCAGCATAAGATAGTGGGATTTTTTTCCAAGAAAGTGAGGTTTAACAATTACGTTTAATGTTCAAGTGAAGCTTGAGTGCAAAAATGTTTGAAAACCCCTTGTCTAACCTTTCATGACTCGCGGGAGAATCTGCATCGTGCAGAAAACATGGCGTAGTTCCTAACCAGGTGTCACTAATATACTACCACAAAGATAAATGTTCAAACCAACTTGACGAACGCTTCAGCTGCAGCGTGTCTCACTCGAGCATTCTCATCTCGCAGGAGTACCAACAACACAGAATGTAGTATCTTCTCCTGGTAGTCAGGGCTGCCAACCAGATGATGGATGGTAACAAAAGGCATCTCACTGACCACACCAGCCAACTTAACCTAAACCGACAAAACCCGTAAGACAATTAATTGTAGCCAACAAAAAAAAATTGTTTAATTGTGAATTAAAATACAATATGTCTAAAAACATGTACTCACAATAATATGATTAACTTAACCTAAGACAACACCGTGACCTTTTTGTAAAAAAGAACTGTTCTAATTGGGTAAAAGATAAGAACACATATAGTTAATAGTTCTACCAGTATGTTTCGCTGGTGGCAATATACAGACCTTGACGAGCCAGTAAGGGTTGGCGACCATGTCGAGCAGAGCCCCGAGGATCGGTAGCCACTGTCGATTGTCCACACACTCTAGCAGGTCCGGGAGACAGGCGCCTACCGCAGCCAGCGTCTGCCCACAGCAGACCGATGACTCGTCTTTCAAGCCCTGTCATGACAAACAAGTCCTTTTCATCTCCAGTCATATTTGAACCCTCGTTGCACAGTCGAGAACTATTTAAAAATACAAAGTTGGGCTTGCATTTCTCAGAGGCTTATCACAGAAAACCCGAGTTGTTTGGGTACAATATTGATGGAAATGAGAAACTTGAGCCCTTGATTCTTACTAGTTTTTGTCACTCCGTCTCGCCCCCCAGTCGGGTTGTACACATGTATTAATCGAGCTAATGTGTTAGGGGGGAGTGAGGCTGAATTTATATAAAATGTATCCGCATTTGTTTAAGGGGGGAAGAGGAAAACCATTTAGGTAAAACCACCCCCAGTACACCAGACTGGTATCTAACCCTGATCTTCCTGTCATCGACAGTCTAGTCTATTGCGAGAGTGACGCCTTAGACCATGCAGCCACTAAAGCAGGTAATTTTTATTTGCTTTGTAAAACTAAGGGTAATCAAAAGAGTTATTAAAAGCTTCTAGTAATACTTCCTTAATAATTACTGCATGGTTGTCTTTTTCATCACTAATTGAAAGAACAAACAAATATTAATGAAACTTTATGTTTTTGTTTTGCGGGTGTGGTAACAAGAGATATTAAAAAGCACGAGTGGTGACTTAGACCATTTGATCACAGTATGAAGTGTTTAAAAAACATGCATCAGTGGTGTTGAAACGTGGGAGGAATGACAAGAGAGAGTAAAGGCTACAAAGCATTCCTCACAACATGAATCATCTTTTTTGAAATTGTCATATTCACAAGTCCCCCGGCTGCAGTGACTGCATCATAAGTTGCACGTTGAGCAATAAGGCTGTCCTCATGTAGGTTTTCAACCAGAAATTCATTGTTCACAGAAAAACTTCGCTCAACGGCTGCATTGCTATGGAAGAGAACAATAATTTTTTTAGGGAAATATCCTAGTTCCTGGGATGCATTTACTCTAGAAAAAATATTATTTAGAACTTATCAAGCTGGTCACCACTTGAAGTGACTTGTTTAAGGTAGTCAATAACTTCTTGCTTTGATACAAAGTCCAAATAGTCTCCTGTCACAACATCAGCTTGCACGCTAGATAGTTGTTTCTTGTCTAGTAGGACTTCTAATGCAGACATTATCCTATAGGTCCGAAGAGATGAATTGAGCATGACTGTGGGGGAGAGACAACTACCACCCTTGACGACAATTTTGTAGGAGAGAGAGAGAGGACACTTATGAAAAAGTTTGGTGCAAAGATCAACTAGGAATTTTAGACAATCTCCTCTGAAATGAAGTATCTTGATGTCTTTATTATTATTATTATTATTATTAGCACCGCGTCTTACTACCCGTTCGGGTTATACGCACTTACGCTAATGTGTAATGGTAGGGTGATTGTGAGATGAAATGGAGGACCTACAGTTTAACGTGGAATCCGAACCACGGTGGAGGCCTGGCATTCCCCACATTCACAAGATGTCTTGTCAGAGGTGAAGGAAGGGTTTGGCAATCAGATAAATCTGTGCCGGGACCGAGGATTGAACCCCGGCCACCAGCACAGAAGTCTGACACCTTACCCCTAGACCACCAGGTCACCTTGATGTCTTTAATTCCTTTCAAAGCTGCAAACCAAATATCTACAGTAGGGAGTGATTTCATGTTGGATTGTTTCTTTAAATCAACGGCTAACAATTTTTTTTTTGAAGTATTTGCTTAATTCATTACATCATATTTTACAATTCTGTTCATCAAGTGCTCAAGTTGTTTATTTTGATCTGCAAACATAAATGGCAATAGAGGTTGATTGCTTTGATATACGGTGAGTGGCGGGTAAGGAGGAAGTTGGCTGTTAGTGTAGTTGAAACAGTTATTTGTTTCTTTCTTTAGTATGTAAAGGGGAGGGCTTAGTATAGAGACTGAGAATAGAAAGGTCAGTAAGTGAGGCAAACATCCCCACTGCAAGGTCATCTAATTGTGTGGCAAACAAGATAGACCAGAGGGGGAGTATTTGGGGGGTGGTCAAAATAAAACTATCAGTAGTCCGAATAATATCAGGGCTCTCAAAATGCTTAATCCAACATTTCACTCAATGTAAAAAGGCTGAATATTTTTCCCGTATCTGATTCAAAATTCCAGTATTTCCAGTATCAAAAATAAAATCAAGTATATTTCCAGTATTGGTAGACACCCTGATAATATGAAACGCATTACAAAATTAATACGAGTGTCTTACACAGCATTTCCCAACGTGGGGTACACGTGCTCCCAGGTGTATGTTCCAGGACGTTTGGAGGTACGCGAGAATATTTGAATAATGGTGGAAAGAGCTACATTTTCCAGCAGTGTAAGACAAGATCAGTCAAACGTTATTAAATTACATCGACGATATGGCGGGAAGCGGTTCAGGCTTTCTTCTATATTTGACCTTGCGAAAATGATTTCAATTTCAAACATAAAGTAGTTTTATAACTAAAATAAATTAAATGTGTTAGTTCTTATAGTAATGTTTGCTTTTTGAATGTAGAAAATATTTTTCACCTTATTACTACATTGTTTTTTAATCTCATTATTAGAACAATTATTTTCAGTTAACAAATAAATTAGAAATAGCTACTCCTGTAGTAATTAAACATTCTGCTAAGGGCACAATTTATGGAAATGGGCTGCCAAGGGGTACTCAAGCGAATAAAGGCAGGAAACCGATGTTCTAACAAATGGCAGCTCAAGTTGAGCTTTCCCCCTATTCCCCTTGTACCCTGCAATATGTGACCTTGAGTAACAGCTCCAGGAAGTTCCCCAGCAGGACCAGGTTGGTGTCACCAAGCCAGCGAGAGAGATCCCTTCCAGACTGGATCAGCGCAGACTTGAGAACGCTGGATATTAGTGTGCTCACGAGTGCCCGCAACTGGGGGTCTGAGTGCTGGGAATATAGGAGAGTGTCGCTTAGGAGCTGGACACCTGCAATCCATGGTGCAAATGACACATTTACTACACGTGCCTTGTTTTTGGAATGTTACTGTGTCCAACATAGTTAGCTGATGCTATTATTTACTGTCAAGAGCATAATTAGAGATAAACATAATGTGTCTCGTCAACTCTTATAAACAAGTCCTGTTTGGAGATTACAGTCGACCTCGCGAAATTTGGGAGAAAAGGATGAGAAATATTCTATTTTTCTAAACTAGTGACAGCTACAGATCAAATGACTTGCCGTATGAATACATTAAAGTAGATCTAATAGAGGTATGAGAAGATTCAAAAATTCAATTTGACTTTAAAACCAATATCAGCTTAAGCTTGGCTTAAATAATCAATACAAAACTTCTCCAAAACAAATATTGAAAGCTGAAATACTCCATTTGTGTTCAATTAATCCCATTCTGAGCTGTTATTTGCATTAAAAATTAGTACATCTCTGTAAAGGAGGTTTTTTGAGTTTGAATCAAATTTTGAATCAAAGCAGATATTATTTGAAAATTTTGAATGATCATTGAATCAAATCCTGGTGAAATATGCTTAAGGTATGATGTTATATAAAAAAGTTACACATTATAAACAAAATGATAGAATATTAGGAAAATGGTAGAGCACAATAGCATCGAAATATTGAAGTGTGTGTAAATATATGTTAGTGTTTTTACTTTTATTTGTGCTCTACCATTTTATTTAATACCAATTGTTTTTGCTCAATGCACTTTATTTCATACACATTATAAACAAAATATTAACTTAGTTTTGGACCCTAGTCCTAGTTTTACTTGACATCCATTACTGTTTCCAGCCTGGGTCAGTTTTTTATTCAAGCTCTTTACTATCCACTACCGGCTGGCTGGGCCTGTCGTAGCTTCATATACATCAACACTAGGACAGGCACAACATCCAGACCCCGCTCGTCAATTCATCACTGAGAAAGGGTAAACCTACATTTCACCAATATTAAATTTTTCAACCATGCTGAGAATCGAATCCTGGACCCCTTAACTCAGTAGACAGACACACTACCAACTGATCTAAGGTGTCAGATTGATGATAACTTAATTTATCAGATTAAAACGAAATATTATAACAATTGTGCAATAAAACAATTTCAAGTAATTTTAGTAAGTGCATAAAGTTATATAAACAACCACAATTTTTATTCTAACATAAAACTAACAAAAAATTATGGAACTTCGATCCAACTTTGAGAATATCTCGGATATTAAAGTTTGCTTCAGATTTTAAAAAGTGGGCTTCGCACCCCCCTAGTTAATCTAATCATATTCAATATGCCAGATCAGGTTCTTCCTATGACACGTGGACAATAGCTTTGTCAAACAAGGTAAATATCAAACCGTGAGCTAACTCCCTTTCGACCCACATAGGTCTACCATAGGAGCTCATGGGAGGATCCCGGCTGTGTCCTTTTGTTTCTGTGGCACAGTTCAGATGAAGAATCGTGATTGCTTATTTGTGTGTCACTTCATAGTTCGCTTTCAGAAGTACTAGGATTGTTAAATTCACACTGTTCGTCCTGCTAACAAGAACTGGGGTATCAGGAGCCTGACGATATCCCAGTGGGCACCTTGCACCAAGGACCTACCTTCTGTATTGGGAGTCTTGTTCTTATCCAGCGGCAGCAGGAAAACGTCCGGTGTCAGCCGCAGTATACTCGCGAGGCAGCTGAGCGCTAGTGCCTTGACACTCACTCGTATGTTCCTGTCGGGCATGGTGTGGCCAGGACAGCCGGTGAGAAGAAACATGGCCGCCAGGTGACGAGAGCAAAACTTTAGTGAGACGTCTGCGTCGGTGAACGATCCCACGTCACAAGCCTGCGAGATATCAGAATGACTCATCTACCTTGTCCTCGAGATGTTGATGGCGCAACAAACCTTTATTATTATGTAAAAGTGGTCAAAGCTTCAAAATGTCTAAGTCTGAGGTAAATTCTACTTTGCATCGACTTTGACACCCACAATAACCTTCGCAACTTAGAAAAATTATGAAGGGAAAATAAAACTTTTATTTACTATGAGCATATTTTGAGATGTAATTATTTTATGAACAGTCAATAAACATTATTTTAAGACTGGCTTATCCGATTATATAAATAATATATGACTATATAAATCAGGTAAGTAGATAAAAAGATGTAACATTAAATATCGCCAACATGATTTTGTTCAAAGTTGTAGCACAATGATATGACTGTCACTGGTATCATATACCAGTATATTATACAAAGCTGTTTAGTATAATATTATACAAAGCTGTTTAGTATAATATTATACAGAGCTGTTTAGTATAATAATATACAAAGCTGTTTAGTTGTTCTATCTTCATCACTTGAATTCAATTTTTAGCTCACATACCTAATGTTTAGTCCTTGATGTTATTACTTGTTGGAATTATCTGGTACAAATTTATAAATGTGCTTTTGATACAGAAAATACTTTAAATATATCCCTGCATCTTACTACCCATCAGGGTTAGATGCATATGTACTAATTACGTTAATGTGTTAGGGATGAGAAAGTTTAAATTTAGATGAAATATATCCACATTTTAGTGAGGATATCAAGAAAATCTCAATTAGTGTAAGCCACCTCCAATGAATCTGACCAGGATTTGAACCCCTATCTCCCAGCATCGACAGTCCAGTCTATCGCAAGACTACAACCTGTTGGCAGGATCTGGCCCGTGGAAAAGGTTTATCCAGCCTGAAGATGCTTTTGACAATATTTTTTTAAATGAAAACAAATGTTATGACAAATACCAAAATGGTGTTCCTGTATGTAGTACATATAATACCTACATATGTACCATCATATGCGGCTGGCAATGCGTAATCGAAACAGCCAGCTGTGGTACACAGTTCCCTAACCCTCACTAGTCGTGTTTCATAAAATATCTGCATGTTCTTTGTTTTTTCTATGGATCTTTCTCTTTGCCTTGGTGCCCTAGGTAAATAATTTAAAGATTAAAAGTAGTGTCATGTGACAACAACGAAAACCTTATCTTCCGACTTTGAACATCCCTATTAACATGTGGTAGCTCCTTCGTACAAGTGTGTTACTCACAGAGAAAGGGACGCTGGTCTGGGTGAATGTCGGAGAAAGAGGAACAGAGTAGGTGGTCTGTTCGTCGTCGGGTGACAGCTTTGTGTCTTCACTCTGCTGAAAGGACTGTACCGAACTAAGCGGCGGTCTACCGGGACTATCCAACACACTCTCTTCTTGCTCTGGACACATACACACACACACACACCATCAAAAAAACAGAAAAAAAAAATTGCGAGACAAATTTTTACCAAAGAGCATCAAAATGGATATCAAAACATATTTAAAGCTAATTATAGCAATTTTTTTTAATTCATCACTAGAGATGAATACTATATTCTTGAATCAAAATATTAAATTTTCTTTTAAATCTCGAATATTCAAAAATGTACAGTTTTAGTCAAAGTGGAAATATTTAAAATGGATTTAAAATAATTTGTTTAAAGTTTGGTACCAGTGACAAATTATATTTAGTTTGTCAATTTTATTATGTCATAAACATCAAAGAGAACACATTTTTAGTAAATTAATCATATTATCAGTAATACAATTTTGTCCGTTTTTGTGATTTTGTTACTCACCCAACTACACAAGTCAATATAATTCCTCCAATCAATTGCTCGAAATTGTTATATATCAAGTCAAGATCTTCATAAATGTATTCAAGATACTTTATTGAGATTTTTACAAATCTCTAATCTCTTGAATACCAGAGGATTTGAGGGATTCGAGCATCCCACCTCTCTTTGTTGTACACAAACAAAATAATACAAAATACAATATTTTCTCGAAACTCTACTACTTGACCGTTTAAATGTAAACTATGGTTAATTTTGTTTAATTAAATGTAAATTGGCGATAATAACATTCCAAAAAAACTATAATAGTTCCCTTAGTCTGATATAATGTTTTTAAGAGGCTATTTTGGGATCAAAGAAGGAAAGAAACGATAGTCAAACAAAAACAAACTAAATGATATATTTTTAACCCTCTATCTTTGGTTTGTTTGGTATATAGTTACTCTGCCTGGGTTATTAAACTGACGACGATGACGAAGATGACTCTTACTCTACCTCCTCGTAGACCCTTGCATATTTTCCTGCTCAATTCAAATTTTTGATGATGCTTTGGTCCCAATTAGTTCTGAACAGAGGTTATACTGTAGTTTATTACTCTAGCTATCAGGCATGCGATATGAACAGCTCGTGAAAGGAAACAGACTAACCTTCAACACTCCTAGAGCCTGTGTATTTGTCGCGACCTAGACAAACCAACATTGGCGGTTCTGCGACTCACCCCTGATTTGTCCTATCCTGATGTTAGAGTACTGGGGTCCCTCGTCCACCTGGGACACGCAACTTTCATCTTCGTCCTCATCTCCGGGACCCTCCAAGGGCCCAGCCCCCACCCTCTCTGGTACCACCGGCGGTAGCAAGCTGAGACTAGAAGAGAAGATGACACCAGGTTTGCTCTCATTCACCCAGCGCTCCACCGAGGTGAGATCAGGGTCAGTCTCAGGGTCGAGAAGAGAGCCAATATCCCCCGGGGCTAGTGATGGGGCCACGCTCATCTGACCTGAGACACGCACACTCTTGTTGCTAGAGCCCCACATTAACCAATAGTTAAAGTTTCTTAAGAACGGCAAATTTAGGAGAAGTTAATTCACAAGTCATTAACTATAAGGTTATAGACCTCTGCAAGCATTTCAGTTTTCAAACCGAGAATTTTATACAGACTTTAAATTTGTCTCATCGAGTCATACTACCCGTTCGGGTTATACGCATATGTGTAGAAATTACACCAATGTGTTTGGGATGAAGGAGGTTGAACTTAGAGGAAGTGTACCCGTATTTGCATGGAGGGGAAGTGGGAAATAATTTAGTAAAAACCAACCTTAGTACACCCGAGCAGGATTTGAACCTTGATCTTCCTGTCATCGGCAGTACAGTCTGTTGTGAGTGTGACGCTTCAGACCATGTGACCATCAAAGAGGGTACACTTGTACTTACTTGGGTGCACAGCAAGAGATGGGTTGTTTGCTCACCAAGCCATACTCTTGTACTTACTTGGGTGCACAGAAAGAGATGGGTTGTTTGCTCACCAAGCCATACTCTTGTACTTACTTGGGTGCACAGCAAGAGATGGGTTGTTTGCTCACCAAGCCATACACTTGTACTTACTTGAGCGCGCAGCAAGAGATGGGTTGTTTGCTCACCAAGCCATATTCTTTGGGTGCACAGCAAGAGATGGGTTGTTTGCTCACCAAGCCATACACTTGTACTTACTTGAGCGTGCAGCAAGAGATGGGTTGTTTGCTCACCAAGCCATACTCATGAGTCTCGTGAAGATATATAGAGCTGTGAGGATCTTATCTACTCACTGAGGGACCTTCGGGAGAGTTGATCTCCTCCATCCGTAGCGTGCACTCTGCTGCGGGTGATCCCTTGAGGGGACAGTAGCACTGGGACTAAGGCCCCAGGTGGAGCCTGCAGGAGTTGATGCAACGTCTCTAGAGCCGCGTTCACTACATTGTGGTCCGGGTGGTTGGTGTAATGGAGACACAGCTCGTACACCTGGACACAGATCATGTTGGTGAAATGTCGTAAAGTCACCCCTTACGTTATTTGTTCTTTTTACATGCTCTTATCTAAACACATTATTTACCAATTTCTTTTTCTCCCTTTTCTGTTTATTTGTTTCTTCTTTTAGAAAATTGTGTTGCACGTTTCACACTCCTCCGTAGTGAGTTTGGATGAAACAAAACGTAAACGAGGGGGACTGGGCGATAATGATCAATTTAATCAAGCGGCAGACATTACTTCTTTGTACAGTGGCAGCAATGTAAAGTGAGAGCTGGATTCTTTTAATTTCAGATATCATATTACGTTTGTTTCCTTTTATATCTTTCTATCCACTTTTCCTGTACCTTCTTCATATATAACAAAATATACATAAAAAATAATGAAGTGTTTTTTTAAATGTTATATTGGGAATAAAATTTTCTGTTAAATTTTCAATTTGGAATAACATATAGGAGAAATTTCCATCTCCCAACCCTGAAGTTGTCACAAAGGGCAAGAGATTCTTGGAAGAACAATTTGTCTCAAAATCGATACAATTCTTGTAATTTTTAATAAACCAAAATAAAGAACAATAAGGTTTCCAATTTTCCTGGAATAAACTCTTATTGAGGTAGCAGTCTTGTGGCTCTAGATAATATTGGCTGTAAGATGCAATCTCCAAGCACCATCAGGTAAAACAAAATTTAACAAAACTAGAGTTGTCGAGATTGTTTGTCTGTTTTAACTTCAAATAGTTTTGTTAGAAAAACTAAATAATTGTCGAATCCAGAACTTTTACATTCTAATCAAAGTCGAAGCAAACAAATATTCAAAGAGAAGTCAAAGTTTCCAAAGACCATAGAATCTAATTTGATATCCTTACAAACTGTAGGGAGCAAACAGCAAGGGAGGCAATAAAGAGATGAGAGGAGCTGATAAAAAAAATGTATGCAAGTGAGAGGAGAAGAATGAAAGTGATTAAAGGAGGAAGAATAGTGGAACGATGGAGGATACTTTTTTTTAAATTTAGCACCGCGTCTTACTACTCATACAGGTTATACACTTAAGTACTAATTATACTATTGGGTTGGGAATTGGGAAGGTTGAATTTAGAGGAAGTGAACCCTTATTTACATGGAGGGAATATGGAAAACCATTTAGGAAAATCAATACCAGTTCATCCGACTGAGATTCGAACCTCGATCTCCCCATCCTCGGCAGTCTAGCTAAACACGAAACCAGCACATTAGCAAAATATGCAAATAGAGGATAAAGAATGGTGGAAAGATAGAGGAGGAAGAATGGTGGAGGGATAGAGGAAGATAGAGGTATTTTACTAAACTGACCTGGCCACAGGCTGGAAACATATGATGATGATGATTATGATGATGATGATGATAAAAACTTACATCTCGGATGACCCAAGGAAAAAACCAAGTGGTGGTGGTTAAACCATTATGTGAGGGGAGGGGATGATAATGCAAGATGTCCTGACCTGTATGAGCCTGTCGACCGCCTGGGGAGCCTCCTGGTGGCGCTTCCTCACACCAAAGCTGCCCTTCAACTCCTCCTCCCCAGGCTTTGTGGTCCCAAAGTGAGGAAGTAGGTGACGCAAACACCCTAGCACACCCAACACTGTCCACACTGGCTGGGTGTCCCTGATGGGCACCACGCAGTCTAAAACAAGGTCACAGCGCTACTGTTTAAAATGGGACTGCGCCATGACATAGACATGGTTCTGTAGTGTGTCACCGTGTCACGCTAAACGTTTGGGTTGTACATTTATTCACTCATTACACTGTGTTAGGGATGAGGCAGGTAGAATTTAGAGGAAGTGTTCTTACATTTGAATTGCAAGAGAATGTAAAACCATATAGAAAAAACCACCTTCAGTACACCTGACCAGGATTTGAACCCTATTTTCTGTCATTTGTAGTCCAGTCTTTTGCGAAAGTGACATCTTAGACCATGCAGCCATCGAAGCAGGTAATGTTATGATGGCTTGTAAAATATATTCCAAGATGTGTGAAAATGTTCCTAATAATAATTTACCAAGTCAGACACCTTAGCTCAGTCGGTAGCATGTCTGTCTACTGAGCTAAGGGTACCAGGTTCAATTCCCAACATGGTCAAAAATTTATCATGGATGAAAATGTGGGTTTACCCTTTCAAATTGATAAATTAATGGCTTGGGACTGGATGTTGTGCCTGTCCTAGTCTTAAGTTGGATTATAAAGCATATGAAGCTATGACAGCTCTAGCCACCAGGCAGTGGATAAAAAAGTGACCCAGGCCACAGGCTGGAAACAGTAATGGATGTAAAAATAATAATAATTCACCAGAAATATGGTTTCATTTATATCCATGAAAAGATAAGTCGTAGGTCAGAGTTAAATTTTTAAACTGAATGAATATCCAATCAAAAGAGACCCATGTCTTGTGATAAATAAAATGATTGGATTTCCCTAAATTAAAAGTTGTATTTTGGTACTAAAAGTTGGTAAATAAAATACTTATTTCGACTAAAAATGGTGAAAAAAATAATCAAACCAAACTTGAGGGATCCTATGAATAGAAAAATTATGGCTAAATTTCTCATTCTTAAATTTTAAATATTTGTCTTTGGTCACGATAAAGCCAGAACAAACACAAACTTCAAATAAATAAATGAAAAATATATCATTAATTTTTATCAAAATCAACCTAATTGACCATTATATATATATATTTATTTTTCCAAGTAGTTTATATCTAAAAAAAAAATCTGAGTGTGTAAAATACTTTTAAAAATTGTACAATGAACTTCTTTTGGTGTTTCTAAATGTCAGTGATTTAATTATTTTATAACACTTTTCATAATGTCTTACATTGATATATTAACCAAATTATGTCCTCTGTGTGTTTTACAAGTAATGTATCAGTCCATGTGTCTGACTAGGCCGCCTGTTGGAGAGACCAGATGTTATACAAACATACCCAGCAAAGTGTTTAGGATGTAAGCGATGAAGACGTGAGGTTTACGACAATGGACGCATACCGCAAGGATGCTTGTGGCGGCAGTTCGGCGCACGACTGCTGCGGGAGATGACAAGTTCACCAAGAACACTTTCAGCAGACTCTAGAAAACACAAGTGTTCAAACACTAGTTACATCTGGGACGATAACATTGGCAATGGAAATGATAAACAGGGCCAAACCTTTGACTCAGACATTTTTCTTCTGTCCAACTCAGACTCCTTCATAAAGGATTAAGTATATTAACTAGTAATAGAAAATTGACTGCAGTAAAATGCTCCACTATAAATCACTTTTTGGGAAGCTTCTTTATCATTGTGAATTGTGTATTTAAATAGATTTGTCAATCCAAACCACAAGTTTTGATCCTGGATGATAAAAAAAAAGGTTTAAAATATTGTTCTAATTGTATATGTTTTTATTTTGAAGCTGGTATATTTTTTACAGACCCCGCCCAAAATTTCTTATGACCCCACAACTCTGATGATAATGATAATAATTAGTCAAGAGCATTTATTTAAATAGTTTTTCCTTCTTAGACCTAACAAGTCATAAATCAGTGATGACAATTTTTTTAAATATTAAATTTCCTGTGTTTTATCAGGTTTTTCAGTAAGCAATTTTTATCCATCCAGTATATTGAGACAAAGGTATAGTGGAATGAAATTTCATTTTTCACAAAATTGACTTGTGTATTCACGACAATGATTTATAAAAAAATAATGATTTTAACCAAATGGGGAAATATATACAGCTGTCATGCAACCTTGTGATTTTGGGTGTAAGAAGGAAGGGGTTTTAGGAGTGTTTGAATCAGTGTGCTTGTTTTTAAGTTCACTTTTTATTCCATTTAAAAAGAGGAATAAGTTATTTCAGTTGTTTTTTTTTGGTGAAATTCTCAAGTATCTTCACAGTTCTTCAGGTATGTTGCAACCTTGTAATTATATAGTCAAAAAACTCAATTTATAATCCAATTTTAATAAAAAAGTACTTTTAGAATATACAAACATATTCATTTGTGGCCAGAACCTATAAAATTTCAATAGACTATTTATTAGTGTTTTTATAGGTATTGATAGTATCTGTCAAAAATGACAGATGCAGATTATACGATTTGACATATAAATACATAAAAGTAGATCTGGTAACTTATCCCAGCTGTCATAAAAGGGCTTCCTATGAAAATTGAACTGTATATTGTCCATATTATAGTAAGTCCCTTGTACCTTTGACCCATCAAGTGCAAATGGTGTTAAACCTATATTTAACTCGTCCGTCCGGTTCATCATTCTATCGCCGATATCAACTGTTTCCAACCCTAGGCCGGGTCTTTTTAGTCCCATGTCCCTGTCTTCAGTTTTCCAACCACCATTTTTCTCTCTCCTCTTACTATCCAATCCTCCCGTCTCATTCTTTCTCGACTATCTGATGTACCCCAACTCTTGCCCGGACTTCATTCCTAGCTCTGTTTTTCCTGGTGACGGCTCATACGCTTTCTATGGCCTCCACCTTCTGTTCTTCTCAAGTGAATGAAGGAAACTTTAATCTTATTTTGATTAGAAAGTGTGAGAGTGTGTCCCCTACCTTGACATCATTGTCCGAAGTGAAGTTACCGAGTGCCGCGAAGATCTTGGGCATGGCGACCGCCAGGGTCTCCAAGACGGGCTCCTCTGTCCTCTGTGCGATGTGGAGGATGCACGGAATCAGGTTCAACACGTAGGGTTTACCCTTCTGGGGTCTGTGGAAAGGACAGGAGCACTAGATCAACAGCAGACAACCCTGAACAGCGTGTGGGATGTGGGAGACCGTGTTGCATCACTGCACTAGATCCAGCGCACAATGTGGCAACATTGCACAATCTAACAATTAACTTCTGTATGCAACCCACTTTGGTGGCTGCGTGGTTTATAGTATCACTCTCGCAATAGACTGGACTACTGATAACTGGAATACCGGGGTTCGAATCTCGGTTTGGTGTACTGAGGGTGGTTTTCCAATCCTTCCAAGCAAAGGTGGGTACACTTGGTCTAAATTCAACTTTCCTCATTCCCAACCTATGAGTGTAGTTGGTAGATATGTGTACATCCCGAGCAGGTAGTAAGACACGCTGATAAAATAACCTTCCGTAAACTCTCAGTAAGTCCTACTATCCGCTCAGGTTGTAAGCTACCGATATAAGGCTGATGAAGGTAGAATTGAAGAGGAAATGTATCCTCACCTGCGTGGAGTGTGAGGAAACCTTTTAGGATAAACAGCCCTCAATCTACACGAGCACAACGCAATCCCCCCGCTATCAGCAAACCAGTCCAACACAAGAGTGACCACCAGCGCAGGTTAACACAGAGAAACCAACACCAAGAAGGGTTGTTATCTTAACTCAAGTTAAGATCTCACCTGATCATGTGACAAAGTTCAGCAAACCTCCATAGGGCAGCTCGGAGTGTTCTAGCGCTGCCGTTCTTCTTGATTTCTTTATGTAGTTCCACCTGTATCTTGACAACGTTGTTGTCTAGCATTGCCTACAACATACAGACAAGACATCCACTCTCCGTGATATTTTGTGATGAAAACCAATTAATAATAGATTATTACTTCAGGCAGGCAAGACTTTGAAATGTCCAAGTCGGAGGTCCTTTCTATTTCGCTTCAACATCCACAATAACCTTCGTATCTTCAAAATATTTTGAAGGAAGAACAATACCTCAGTGTGTTACAGTCAGGTTTGAAATATATGCTAATAATTTTAAGAATAAGACACTAAACAGTATTTTAACATGGATTAGTGGTTAAATGACAGATAAATTGGTGAATCCAATGATACTATATTTATATTTATTTGAAATTATTTGTTTTCACGACATTCAAACAATTCAATAAAACCAAGTCTAAACGTTAACATATTAAACCAACACATGGTTTGATCCATGATCTCTCTTACAATATGAAATCTTATACTAGGAAAGTCAAATCATTTATTTTGTCAATATTAATTGAGATTCTAATTTAATAGTGAATGGAACAAAAGCAAGGTTAGATCAAGTCAGCCGAGTAATTACCTTTTAATTTTTGTCATCTATTTGAGGTATTTAAATTACACAACATCCTGTCCCCGACCATTAATTCATCACTGGGAAAGCCCACATTTTGCCAATGATAACTTTTTCAGCCATACCAGGAATCAAACCCAGGACCCCTAGCTCAGTAGACAGACATGTTACCAACTGATCTAAAGTGTCGGAAAAGTAGTTACTGTAATGAAGGTTAGGTTAAGGTAGGTTTTAAAGGAATCTTTAATATTATATTTATAAATTATTTAGATTTATAATCTATATTATTAGGTACTTTAGTTTAATATTTGACTTCGGGTGAATGAATTCCAGTGTATCTGTCCACTTGGAGCTTTACAAAGTTTTTAATTCAGTTCTAATGGAGCCTTGTTCCTGTTTACTGGATGTTCAAGAGTGTTTTTTGTTTAGATCCAAGAAAAGCATTAAGTTACGGGTAGCCATTTACAAGAATAATGTCTGTTGCAAAAGAGAGCAAAGTGTGGTCACTGCAAAAGATTAATGTACATTAATCAGATCAATAGTCAATGTGAAGCTTTGGTCAAGCAATTTAACATATTTCACTATGAGGATTAGGATTTAGGAATTAAGTTATCTGAGAAAGAGTCGGGGTACATGAGATATTGGAGGAAGCAAGACTGAGATGGTATGGACATACGTAATGAGGATGTAAAAAGAAAAAATGCCAAAGAAAATGTTGAAATGAAGTATTTGGGATGATGATGATGATGACGATTATGATGATGAAGACGATGATATTTGACTTGAGTTACTTGGACAAGTTTGGTTTAGAATTGTTCATTATAACAAAGTATTTTGATTATCTTAAATTTAGTATTATTGGATTCCTCGCATTTTTGTTTTATTTAGAAAAAAAACTTTGTGTAAGAGATATGGTTCTTAGGTTTCGTTCTCGTATAGCCAGACCAATAGCCCACCCTTATGATCCTGTTGAGGCTTTCGTCAGCAATCATGCGCACGTCCGAGTGAGGGTCATTGCAGAGTTGCAGAAACATCTCCATAGTGATACTGAGCAGGTGCGAGAAGTTGGGCGTGCCCTTCACACCAGAGCTGCACATCACGTCGGCAATGCTCACACATAGCGCCACCTTCTCCTTCTTCCTAACAACACCAACATCAGGGGAGTCACACACAGCACCGGGAACAAATGACGCTTTTGTGTTCTGGTTGCCACTTTTCATACCTGGCTCACGCTCGGAGTGGCAACCCTGGTTGAAAGGGATCTCCAATGGGAGAAAGGTGTACTCTCACCCACCAGATGTAATAACTTGAGAAAAAAACTCGACTCTTGAAAATAAATATATTTTGGGGATAAAATTAAGAAAGTTTGCATTAAATAGTCATTAACTACCAATCTATTTACTAAAATCATAACAGGTATAATTTTCTTAAGAAGCTACACCAATTAAGGAATAGTACACAAAGAGGGCCGGATTAATTGATATTTATGTCATACTATATGAGAAATAAAATATTTTTTACCATCAATACACACAACAACAAAAGCAAATTTCCAATGGTTATAAAATTAATATTGCGCAAGATATTTCAGGATTCCAGAAATTCATGACAACTATTTTTTATTCAATTAATTGTGGGTATTTAATGTGCACTTCATGAACTGACCGATTATATCACCCCACGAGAATTTCTATGAGCAAGAGTGAAAGAGCCTACCAATCTTGCATGGAATGTTATTTTCACATGCCTTCCAGGGTTATTTTATATAGGTACCTCAATTGACATTGGACTGACGGCTTTAGTTACACTCCAAAGGAAGTTGTGCCACGGTTTATTATAGTTCGAAAAAAATCTGTAAGCCCCAGCTGGGACAAATATGTTGACGCCTAGAAGGTTAGGCTTTGTTAGGTTGGGGATGTTTATTATGGTAGACAAATTTTAAATATTGAATTTTAAAATACATTTGGTAGACTACCATGTTGTTACATTCTTTTTGATATTAAAGTTACAAATATTTAAGTACTTCTTTGACCAAGATGTATAATTATATAGAATTGTTTTACCATTTTAATTTCGCTATCTTTTTTTTAGGTCCTATGGATGGTAAAATATATTAAGTTCTCCATAAAATGACATATAAATATAAATAATCACGCCTTCTATGCCTATTATTCTCACCTTTCTTTCTTTCATTAGTATTTTATTTATCAAACTTAATCACAATTTACAAACATTTTTTACTTTTAAAATCCCCCTAATATTCACTAATTCGAACACCTGGTACCAAATATCATACCTTGCTGACGATTCATCACTAATTTGAGGTGACAGCTGAAGAAGTTTTAAATTTTCCAGAGATTTAATCAACTTTTCTAAAGTTGCCATTTTTTCTTGAGAATAAGCTTCACTAAATAAAAATGGATAAACTACATGAATTTTCCCCCCCTCCCTTTAATATAGCATTTCTGACATTTTTGAGAGAAAATGTTTTGAAAGCTGAACAGCTGATCAAATATATATAGGAAAACCCACGGATCAAACATAAGAAAAATTATTCCCTGCAGCAGACTAGCCAAACTAGGTTCAATAAATACTATTCAACCAAAATATATCTAATTGAATGGCTTAACATATTTTACTACCAATTGCGCTAGTGTAATAAATAGTGGAAACTATTGTACTCTTAGACAATAAATTATAATAATTCTAGTTTAACTATCTAAGAAATATACAGTAAGTTCAACCTTTTAGAATAAAAATATAAAAGAATATTTCCCAGAAGTCATGAGTCAATTAGACCTTAACATAGCTCTTAATAATTACATTACTCTATGTCCTTAGCAACTCTGGATCGAGTTCACGGCCATACTTACAAAAGTACGTAACCTATTCCTGTCTTGAACTTGTTCTATCCAGTACATATCATTTATTGTTTACATTCTATTTATTTGAAGTTCATTCTAATGCTGACACACCATTTGCGTCTAGGGCTTCACAGTGGTCATATTTTTATTTTGTGAGATAAGAGACCATGTTTTAAACCTCTAGTGAACTACAGGTCAAACTATTGTTTTGTATGCTTAGTTTTACATTCCTGGACAGCAGTCAAATGTCAACAACTTAGTGACCGATTAATAATATGCATTTACTGACTAAATCGATTTTCTAATTTCCACTCTATTATAGTTATTGCTAGTTAAAATTGTTCCTAAATATTTAAACTCATTAACCATCTTGACCAATATTTTGTTCACAGTAATCTCGTGAGATGTGGAGTAATGCGACGTGTTGGACCTGCAATGTATTTGTTCAAAAACGCGATGTAATGGAAATGCGATGTATTTGTAATGCGATGTAATTGTATATATACGCCCCTTCAATCCTATTGGTTGTACGTGAGAGTTTAGCTGGGTATAGAGAGGTGGGGGAAATGCGACGTGATGGACCTGCAATGTATTTGTTCCTAAAATGCGATGTAATGGACATGTGATGTAATGGACTTGCGATGTAATTGAATATATACGCCCCTTCAATCCTATTGGTTGTACGTCAGAGTAGGGTTAGCAGTGTATAGAGAGGTGGGGGAAATGCAACGTGATGGACCTGCAATGTATTTGTTCCTAAAACGCGATGTAATGGACATGCGATGTAATGGACTTGCGATGTAATGGTGCCCACCCGTTGGCATACTATCAAGTTTATTTAGATTAAAATTGGGTCTGGAACACAGTTTGTCGTTTTTAGATTATGTGTTTTTAATCAAATATATTGTCATATTGTGGCAATTTGGTACTATATAAACAAGGACGTTTAGAATAATTTTCTGCCAACAACAAAATCACATCCCATGACCATGTCGGCGCCATTTCTACCATTTATCTTACACACAGTGTCGGTGCGCATTGATTAGTCGTTACACAGACTAGTGTTGGAACTAGTAAGAAAATAGCGCCTGTTATATCCTCACAACTAGTATGGTAGCCAGTAACAAGAGGCATAACCAATATACTTTTTCTGATTCACACGACGCTAGATGATGAGTTAGCACACTGGATTTCAAGTACGCGCTATTGTCGTGTGATACGGGTTTAATCCATCTATATCGATGGACTAAACACGATGTCGGTATCTATTTAGTATATTAAATAAGTATTTGCAAAAATGAACTTTATTTAGATATTAGAGTGTGTCAAATACATAATATACCAATAACGACAAAATTTGGCGAAAAAGTCAAACATCAGAACCTTAAAATAAATATTGAGAAAAGAAATATTACTATACTATTATTGCCTCGGCGCTATTTGTTTTTGTATCAGATACGTTCCAAGAGATTTAGGTAGGTGCCTGGATAAATAGCCAAACAGTAAATCCCATTTACTAAACAACATCTTGTATTGACCTTGTATTGAAGTTTGCAAGTAATTAGGTTAATACCAGTTCAATGTTATACTGTAATCTGTTGTTGTTGATATGAATTTGAACAATAAGTTGAGCGGATGTCAATGCCACGACACCATGGTTATTCCCAATGTAGAGCATGGTCATTAAGCGAGATTCCATCTTGGACGTACCAAGAGATACACTATTACTGACAATGATTCAAACTGACAATTGGAACTTCATGTTTTTAGTGTAGGGTTGACCTTGTATAGCACCTGGGACCTCCTGAGTCTAATCTACAGTCAGCCAGTAATACCCTGGAGACTAGACTAGCACCTGGGACCTCCTGAGTCTGGTCCCCAGTCAGCCAGTAATACCTCATTCTTAAATTATTTTCTGACAACGAAGTTTATTTCAAGACTAAACCGCAGGGAGAGGGGGTGGACGAATCTGACCTGCACGTAGAGAAAATTATATCAAAATTTCGAACAAAGATGTATTGAAGTAGACTCATTCTTGCACTCATTAAGAATTGATATCTTTTTATTACTTTAAATAAAAAATAATACATTTTCTGTTAAAAGTCGTAAAAGTATATTAATTATTAGTTAATGCAAGCATGAGTAAACTGTAATATATTTGCTATGAAATGTTGATTTTTGTTTTTCTCCGTGTGTGAAGGAATTCCTGAGTTTATTACATCTTATTATTCCCGAGTTTATTACATCTTATTATTCACGAGTTTATTACATCTTATTATTCACGAGTTTATTACATCTTATTATTCCCGAGTTTATTACATCTTATTATTCACGAGTTTATTACATTTTATTATTCACGAGTTTATTACATCTTATTATTCCCGAGTTTATTACATCTTATTATTCACGAGTTTATTACATCTTATTATTCCCGAGTTTATTACATCTTATTATTCACGAGTTTATTAAATCTTATTATTCCCGAGTTTATTACATCTTATTATTCCCGAGTTTATTACATCTTATTATTCCCGAGTTTATTACATCTTATTATTAACGAGTTTATTCCAGAATTATTCACGAGTTTATTAAATCTTATTATTCCCGAGTTTATAACATGTAAAAATGAGAATGGAAGAACTGATAAGCAACCGGATAGTTGAGGTCATAATATTTTTCTTGGTGATATCAATATGACGCTCAATTGGGTCACACAAACCACACAGGGAGCCATATTGTCGTGTTGTGGTCGGACGACGATGATAACACTACAAGTAGAACATACACGGGGATCTGTGTATCAGGGTCTGAGGATCATAATATGACGATTACTGGTTTAATACTGAGGGTAGGAATTTACTTCTGAAAGGCCTTTTTCCCTACCATAAATCTATTATATAGTAGGATATTGGTAGGAAAAAAGACCTTTCAGAGAAGTAATTCCTACCGTGAATGGAGTTTAGTAGGGAATTGCTGTTGGAATACGGGGGGTACTAGGGGATTACTGTTGGAATACTGGGGGTAGTAAGGGGATTGCTGTTCGAATACTGGAGGTAGTAAGGGGATTACTGTTGGAATACTGGAGGTAGTAAGGGGATTACTGTTGGAATACTGGGGTTAGTAAGGGGATTGCTGTTCGAATACTGGGAGTAGTAAGGGGATTACTGTTGGACTACTGGGGGTAGTAAGGGGATTGCTGTTCGAATACTGGGAGTAGTAAGAGGATTACTGTTGGAATACTGGGGGTAGTTAGGGGATTACTGTTGGACTACTGGGGGTAGTAAGGGGATTGCTGTTCGAATACTGGGAGTAGTAAGAGGATTACTGTTGGAATACTGGGGGTAGTAAGGGGATTACTGTTGGACTACTGGGGGTAGTAAGGGGATTGCTGTTCGAATACTGGGAGTAGTAAGAGGATTACTGTTGGAATACTGGGGGTACTAGGGGATTACTGTTGGAATAGTGAGGATCTAGTTTCCTGTTCAGAGCTGATGGAGCCGAGCATTGAGCTATGATAACAAATGATTGATAACAAGACAGGTAATGAATTGTTCACGTGTCCCTGCTGGTGATTCCATCTAACGTGGTGAATACCCTCCTCACCACCTCACCATATCAAGCAGTGAATACCCTCACCATGAGCAAGGAAACCACCGGTCGCCATGAAGAGTACAGATGGACTGGACGTGCTTTTAGCCTTGTACTCTGTTACTCTCTTACTCTGTTACTCTGTTAGGGCTTGCTCGTGAATCACGTGGTTCACAATCCCTCGGAATATCTGCAATATTTTATATGGCTCACAATTCCCATACTTTTGTCTACCATTATATTATGTTAGTCACAATCCCCTATTCGATTTAGGGAAAGTAGCAATCCCAGGGATTATTACACTTTCCTCATAAAAATCACCAGCGTTCAACGGTTCAATTCCTTGTTCCTTATTCCTCCAACTCTAGAACGAGTTGATCCGCACCACGGATTGACTCAGCCGCCGACCACTCCTCAACAAGCTGAACACAAAAGGATATTTTTTAAATTCCTCCCCTCTTCCCCTCATCTGTCGAGCGCGCCCAAGAATCTGTTGTCAAGGTTACCGTCTACGGAGGAAACTTAATATAAATACCGTGTTCAGTTCTCACTCACAAAACCGTCGGTCTTGCCTCAACAATGGACTCCCGGAACTAGCTCTTCTACTGGTCGAGTGTAACGGAATTGGAAAGTCAGTCGCCGACTGTTACCGAGCTATCAATAAACGTTCTTTATTTTTCTAATGTTCAAATTAGTGTGATTCTGTTTGGTCGGTAGTGAGTTGAGAAACGCAAGTGTTTACGAGCTGGGAATTGGACTTTGGTCAAATTACTGTCGTCTCCGTTCGAAAAGTATATTTTGACACTCTTTGAACACAATTTCAAACGAAGTAGCATTTTAGATTATCAGTTAATAATAAACGTTTTCTTTTGAAATGGCGCGTGTGACTTTAGTGCTAATGCTCTCCGTTCTGTTGGCCGCAATGTTGAGCTCCAACGCGTCGCCGGCCGCTTGGTTAAACATTTTTGGCGGTGGTTACAACAATGGTTACAACAATGGTTACCGGCCCAGGGCAAGACCTGGCCAACGTCAGAGTAGGGGTAATGGGTACAAGGAGATCTGCAGGACCATCAACCCCGACAACTATGCCTTCCCTGGACAAGCTCCGTACCCCTCCGCGCCCGTCTGCCCCTGGTAGGCAGTTGCAACAATGACTCACTCACAAAAATTGCTATAAGAAGATCTGCAGAGTCATCAACTTTTACAACAATGCCTTCTCTGGACAAGGACCATCCCGTTTGCACCTGTCTGCGCCTGATAGGCAGTTGCAACAATGACTCACTCGCAACAATTGCTATAAGAAGATCTGCAGAGTCATCAACTTTTACAACAATGCCTTCCCTGGACAAAGACCATCCCGTTCGCACCTGTCTGCGCCTGATAGGCAGTTGCAACAATGATTCACTTGCAACTATGGTTACAAGAAGATCGGCATAGTCATCAACTCTGGCACCAATACCTTCTTTGGATAAACGCTGCCCTGTTCGCGCGCATATGCCCTTGGCAGACAGTTACAACAATGATTATCTTGCAAAAATGACGATGATATTAGTGTTTACTGTGCTTCAGAGATACTAACATGTAAGACTTAAGCTTTTAGCTGTGGGATTAATTATTGGACTCCATAAAATATTATTGAACAACAATATAACGTACAATAAAAGTTATGTGTGTAATAATGTACGCGAATCTGTTGTTTTTAAACTGTTTAACTCTTAAATTGCTTAATGTATTTCTTTTGCCTACCAATCGTCGTTATTTATGGAGTAGCTTGATATCGACCATCTATAAAGTTTAAATTTAGTAGGTTTTTAAATTTTGATAGCAAATCTAAAATTAATTAATCACAATTATATAAAAATAAATATACATATCTCTCCCAATGCTCTAAAGTAGACAGCATCTTGTGCTTTTCTCGTGGACTAAAATTTCTGTAAGGTAATTAATATCATGTTGAGATTTTTTTTTTTAATTTGTGGCCTTGTATAGGAGTATATGGCTATAGTATAATTGTATTCATTTTAATTTATTTGAGTTATTTAGCGTGCACGTTATAAACCGGCTAATTATATCATATTACGACTTTTAAACTAATTTAAATCTAGAACAGACACACCATCCAGCCCCCCGGCCGTTAATTCATCGCTGTGAAAAGGGAAAACCCCCCTTTTTACCAGTGATATATTTTTGGGCCATGCCAGAAATCGAACACAGTAGAAAGACATGCTACCGCCTGAGCTAAGGTGTCGAACTGCAATAATTTCCTTATAATTACAATTTAGATAAAATAATGATTAAGAACTAGTGAGTTTTTATATTTTTTAAAATATTATATTAAAATTTTGTTTGACGATAAAGAATTGTCAAATGTATAACTGGTTGTAATTCAAGAAAACTAAACGAAATATTTAACGAAACTTCGGTTTCTAAATATTATTCTCACATTTTATGTTACAATTTTCAACTCTCCAGTCATTGTGACTCCAATTGTTTCTATTATGTATTATTATTGTTGTATAAATATTGTAAATGTCCCCAAGTGTCTCTGGTCGTAATTTGCTTACTACGTTCGACTCAACAGGGTATCGAAGCCATTTCCTCAACACTCACGGTCACCTCGGTCCGAAGAGGTTTCTAGTCCACTTGTCTTCATTCAGACTAGGGGGGTCTGGGCAGGGGCGCACCCAGGGGAATAAGAAAGAGAGAATCAGCGATGCCCCCTAAAAAGCGGGGTTACGGGGGTTTCTTCCCCGAGAAAATTTTTAATTTCAAAGAAGGCAAATGTTAATATTCAAGCTAATTTGTACCAAAATGGGATCCTCGGCCTGCCCTCTGTCTCTGTGTTCATACACTCTTCTTCACACCCAGGATTTGCAGTTGGTGGGGGTGGGGGGATATAATAATATCTCAACTTCCCCTTCCCCTCTTCCTGATACAATAGTGTTTACATAATTGCTCTAAAATAATAATTTCAATTACTGTTCCCACCTCAAATCTCTGTGTACAAGGAGTAAATACTTTAACCCGGTATTTGAGTGCAAATTTACATTAAAATTTAAAAAAAGTATTCCTTTGAAAAGCCCTAATTACCGCACAAAATGATTTATTTTATATTAAATATAATTAAACAAAATATAATTGATTGACGAAACATAATGCTAATAATATTTTTGTAATATCCTTACTTTTCTGAGGGAGGGCCCTTATCTGGGGGGAGGGGGGCCTTCAGCCCCCAAAGCCCCCCCTCACCCCCACGTGGGTGTGCCCCTGTCTTCTGGGAAAATTTACAGATCCGTGTTTTTTTTAATAGTTTTTATAACGAAACGACATTTTGGCCAAAATAAATCACGGTAGAGTCCGTTCAAAGTCCGCTATGCTCAAGACATGTTCGTTGAGATTATTCTGGTGTAGAAATTAAACTAAACGTATTTATTTAAATAATAATATTTTTTTATTTTGTTCTAAAGGTTGTTTTAGTAGTTCCACCTCATACTCCTGGTATCCCAGACTAGTGTCACCAAATGAAGATGACGTGTATTTGTGTGAACTTGGCTATCCAAACAACACAGTGAGCATTGCGTGATCTGCATGGCAAGTTCATTCAAACAGTCAGGGGGACTACCGTACTATCTGGTGGGGAACTACCGTACTATCTGGTGGGGAAACTACCGTACTCTCTGGTGGGGGGACTACCATACTATCTGATGGTAAACTACCATACTATCTGGTGAGGAAACTACCACCATCCTCAAGTTATAGAGCTTTTCTTGGATCTTTCTTTTCTTACTGTTTAATCAGTAAATAAGGCAGTATTATACAACATTCTACCCGGCTGGAGTGTTGTGTGAAACGTATCAAAGCAATTATTGGCGTTCTTTCTCCAACTGGTAGTTTCAGGGACAAGTGTAACGCACACCTTTCAGAACAACAGGTCGTATAACTGCTCACGTGCTTGGACACATCTTGGTGTGCTGGCTCAACATTTTAGTTCTACTTCATTTGATTAGGGTTTATACTAACATTATTTGGGGTATTGAAGGTAAAAGTAGGGGAGGGAGGGTTAGAGATGGGAGTGCCCCGTTGGGTCCCCAGTCCCCAATTATAACAAAGACACCTTGACTGTCCACCCAGCACTCTGCCCTCAAACGACCCCAACCGTCGACTACCGTACGAGACATTCTCTGACAGAGTAATGTTTGGTGGAAGCTACCGACAATCCTGAACACGTGTTGTTGCATCTCAAACACATGTTCTACCATTGTTTACAACAGTTGTTACCACAAGCACGTAGAAACGTGCGTCCCGTCTGGACAGACTACGCTCGGACAGCGACAGTTCAAATTTTCAACGGAAGCACTTTTTAGAAAATACCAACTTATTCTTTAGTTTTCGGCATTGATAACATTTTACTTTTTATTTTATTACTTTTGATAATATCTATCAAACGTGACAGCTGATATATTACATGACTTCATAGGCGTAACTAGGATTGATGAATGGGGTGGTGGGTGTCATCCCCGAGAGGACCCTACACCAGTAAAAAAGGAGGGTTCATTTTTGAGTGCCTAAGTGACGATTTACGACTATGCTAAATAATCGGCTTGCAATTCAGTTAAAACTAAAACCATGAAACAGGATTAGATTAATACAATACAAGTTTATTCAAAAACAATTTTGTTTTAATCTGGAACCTGAAAGAAACATTGTTTTGGTTTAGCAGCAAACTAACTTAAGGACAGTGTCCAATTACAACATTAATTTAGTTTAAATTCAAATCGACAAGGTTATTTTGTCAGTTCATCTGGAACTTTGTCTGGAGAAAAACTTATTTCTCGGTGTATATTTAACATCGCTAGGCCTTTCAATCTTTGCTGCCTTGGTGTATTTCTCAAGTAAGTTTTTAATCTCCGAAGAGTTGAGAAAGATATTTCATTGTTGCGTGTTGACACTGGCAAGGTTACTAGGATTTTCAACAATGTACTGATTAATGGTAATATTTCTTCATTGCAGACAACATAATGCTCGGCAAAGTGGTAATCTCAAAGAGAAAACCTTTGTTAACATCTGTAGAGTAATTTAAAAAAAAATATATATTTATATTGTATAACACATTGTTGTCCTGCTGATGATGATGCATCAGTCAGTATCTTCCCAAATTATCTATTTTTTTCACCCCACTAAAACACTCAACAATTCACAATACCACATCATATTATGCAGAATTTGAATGATTACTAATAATGGGCAGGTTTAAAAAAAATTCGTGTGTCTGTTTTATTTTTTCAAATCAATGGGGGTGGGAGGGTTAAACCCCTGTCCACGCCACTGCATGACTTGACGTATGAATATATATATGTGTGACGTAGATTTAGTAGCTTTTCTCCTTCCTATGGAAATTGAGCTGTACATGATGAACCTTGGTTTATCGTTGAGATATACTTACATAATCTAATTATTATTATTTTAATACTAATATATTAATACCTTAAATAGCAAACTTTATATTGAATGTGTCCTTGAAATTTTAGGCACTTATGTAACTCTTCCAAGCTCAGCCTTGGCCGTTGTATTCGTAACGCGAACTCTAGATTTGCCCAATTTGACTTCTATCATCAAACAAGAACAAAACTAAGAGAGTTATTTAAGTAACTCCCTTACCATTGAGGGCCTTATGTGTGACAATGAAAATAAAAATAGCTTTCATTATTATTATTATTATTATTATTAGCACAATCAGATAAATCTGTGCTGGGACTTGGGTTTGAGCCCCGGACCCCAGCACAGAAGTCTGACACCTTACCCTTAGACCACCAGGTTTCCCTTATTAATTATTTACTAACTGTTCAGGTAAGGTATAGGTATACTAATGCGCTAATTACACTCATGAGTTTGCGATGAGGAAGGTTGAATTTAGTGAATGTGTACCCACATTTGCGTGGAGAGAGAGAGAGAGTGAAAAACCATTTGAGAGAAAAACACTCTCAATATATCAGACTGGGATTTGAATTTCGGTTTTCCTGTCATCGGCAGTCTAGTACATTGTGAGAGTGATGCCTTAGACTATGCGACCACCGAACCTGGTCAATACATAATAATCTTACATTTAACGAATTTTATAGATGGATATTCAAAGAACAGTTCCTGTGCCAGCCGTAAGGGGCTCTCGTGGGCATTGGTGCGGGTTATTATTTGTCTAAAGGGTTGGGATGAGAGACTATAATGGTTTAACGGGGAACCGCCTAGAAAGAGGAGTGGTTAAAATCCATTCTTGAAGTATAATTAGATATGCATGATTTTATTGTACCGGTACTCATTAATGACTGGGCTCATAATTGAAGTCACACACAATTATTGTTCCTAACAGCTACAAATTAAATTATGTTATAGAACATCCGATTGCCTCAAAAGGGATTAAATGTTATTTAAACATATTTTGAAATCTCCTGTTGTTGAACTTCACCACAAGTCATCGAACCCCACCCTCGCCACGCCCCACCACCCTAACCCTCAATGGCATTTTGAGTAACCAAAGAGAACTTATGTGATTTTAATTTAAACTAATGAATCAGTGAATGCCTCAAAGAACGCACTTATGGCTCCCATCTCGATATTTAGGAAGAATGCCCTGTCCCCCGTTTACCTTAATATAAAATGTCATACAGTGAATTTATTTGCATTTTTCTATTTATCCTTCCATTCACACAGGCGCAAGTCACATTACTAGCTTTTTTTAGATTCGCGAGAATTTTCGTTGGAAAATTTGAAACTATAATTTAAAATTATATCACGTTCATAATAGATAAAGGATGATCACTTTGTTGTTTGTTAACTTGATCTGAGCTGTTTGCTATATTAGTAAACAAAGTTCTTTACTATATTGACTTGTGTGGACAATAATGAACGCGTCAATTATTTTTCCCTCCAACCACTTGTTATGTAATCATCTAGTTGACCCTGAATTAATTGTTGTGAACATTCTTTGAAGATTTAAGTAAATGTTTGTATTAATTAATAAATTTGTATTCAATCACGCATATTTTGTAACTTACTGTACTGTACCTGGTACCTTGAACATTTTGTGTCTGATCACATCAAATGTTTCAATCCTAACCCTACAATCTCCAAGTAGTCAACGCGGGGAATTAATTACGTCCTCGATTCCCTTGTTGAAGCTTCAAGAAATCAGTTAAAATTATTCTATCCATAATCGCAGATCTTGGGTTGTTCGTCATTACTGAGCTTTATTAAATAGCTGACCAAACCTTCCAGGTAACTTGGAGACTCGGGAATAGTACTCAAAGAGGGTGAGATGCTTTAATGTTTTTCTATTTCACTATGAAAAATAAAATATTTGGTACCATTGATACACATAACACCAAAATCAAATTTCCAAAAATAACAAAATTAATATTATAAAATAAATTATAAATATATTAAATAATTAAAATAAATTTGTGGTATTTTGGTGCAAGATGTTTAAGGTTCCTGGAATTTTATAAAAAATATGTTGTTGGTGTGCAAAAGGTAAGGTTTTGATTGGTTGGGATGGAAAAAATGTTTACTATTTAGTATTAAAATATGTTTGGTGCCTATTTGTGATAATGCTTTTTAATATCTACACTAAAAAATATATAACTACAGAATCATAAAATATCAATTTTGTTATAATTGGGAATTGGCTTGTGTTTGAGTATTTATGGTGGTAAAGAAGATAAAATTTTCCATAATATGACATAAACATGTTAAATAATCCTGCCCTCTTTGTGTATTTGCCCCATAGTGTTACCCTTACTTGCTGGTTTAATACCGCGATTCACTACCAACTTGTAGATAATATCACGGCGAATGGAATTTAGGACTTTTCTTTGATTGGTACAGGTCAGCTTTGTCATTGCAGATTTTTGTCTTTATCATAACACAAAACTTTTTATTGCCGGTCACACACTAGGATTACAAAGAGGCCCTCTAATCAAATAACACTAACAAAAAAGATTTGTTATACATTTTTATTCACCTACTGGTGGTTCAAACTATTCTATGATCAGGAGGTCCCTGGCGCTAATAGTTCATTGATAAATAACATAGTAAGGGTTAGGGTGAACATTGTTAAACAGCCATCAACTTGTTATTCAGCCGAAGGTCGGATGTTGTCATGTGCCTCAGAGGTCACAGGTCAAATTTCCCCAACTATCCGGAGCAACGTCATGGCGGTTGATAACCTTGAGATGACCTCAGAATCTCTCCTTTACCAGAGATATTTGTTTACTCCTTTTATAGATTCTTTTTAAGTGGAACAGAACTTCATTAAGTTACAACCAGAAAGCTTCAAGGTTTGGAGATTTGTTAACTTTTTAAAAATCTAATTTTATTTTGGTTGGCCTACTCGAAAGATACAAAATTTGTGTGAATAATTTATTGACCCACGTGTTGTCTGTTACATGTTGAAATATACCAGATCTGTGCTGTATAGCTGTTGTATAACTTGTTGTATGCTACATGAAGGTGAACCCGACCCTGCTAAGATTAGAAGCTAGGTCCCCGAGAAGTGGGCGGCACCTGAAGTTCATTTCCTTAGCGCTCTTGTCTATTGTCACATCTTTCTTATAAAATGTGTAGTTAGAAATAGTTCCTAATATTTGTGGTTTAATTTAAGAGAAAAAAGACCAATTTACTGTGTTTATATGTAGCACTAACTATACAGATAGCGAATCTTGTGTTCCAGTAGCGCAACAATGGTAATTGTGAGGTTCTACCGCAAGCCCGGGCTCTCTACCGGAGCCAGCGCCAGGAAACTACGCCAGTTGCAACTGGTCTCGTCTCTGGTGAGATCTATTGACACCGAGCTATGCTTCAACGTCGAGATCAGTTCGGAGCTTTCCCACAGGGACAGAGAAAAACTAGCTTGGATCCTGGGGACCCCGTTCGACCCTCACGGTCTTCGTATCACATCCCATTTGACCGAGGTGGAGCGCAGCAGTCTACTTGTAGAGATAGGACCAAGGTCAGAACTGATCCCATGATGCATTGCACCAAAACTAGGGGAGTACAGAACATTCCCAAGTTTAATTTCTTTCCTGGTGTTTGAAGGTTGAACTTCTCGACAGCATTCTCGAGCAATGCCGTGTCCATCTGTAGTTCTGTTGGTCTTCACCAGGTGCGACGACTAGAAGTGTCGACGAGGTATCTCATCCACTGGGAACAGGTTGGCCTCGCCATCGGTGCGGACATAGAGAATAAGGTAAGTTTTATAATCTATCAACATGCCAATTTGGACCTAAATGGGTTTTTATTATAACTATATAGAATTTTAAAATTCAAATTCTTAATATATATATGTATATAGTCGGTGACCTGGTGGTCTAGGGGTAAGGTGTTGGAATTCTGTGCTGGAGTCCGGGGTTCAATCCTTGGTCCCGGCACAGATTTATC
This sequence comes from Timema monikensis, assembly GCA_902151445.1. Classification (NCBI taxonomy): domain Eukaryota; kingdom Metazoa; phylum Arthropoda; class Insecta; order Phasmatodea; family Timematidae; genus Timema; species Timema monikensis. The sequence continues at coordinate 79,538 of CABFVZ010002244.1, forward strand.
TGATTGCCAAAACCTTTCCTTCACCTCTGACAAGACGTGTATTAATCACAACTCGTGAATGTGGGGAATGACAGGCCTCCACCGTGGTTCGGATCTCACGTTAAACTGTAGGTCCTCCATTTCATCTCACAATCACCCTACCATTACACATTAGTGTAAGTGTGTATAACCCAAATGGGTAGTAAGACGCGGTGCTAATAATAATAATCTTAGTATATATTTCATTCCTTTATCTTGAATGATTATTTTAAACTATTTTGTAAACGTAATTAAAATATATGATGTTTACGGTAAATCTTATGTTACTGATACAACCGTTCTTGACATATTTCATTTAGTAGAAAAGTGACACCCGGGCACGGGAATCCACCTCGAAACCTTTGGCTTAGTGCGCCAATACTTTACCACTGATTTATCCGGTATTCGTCCTCCCCTGCTCAGGATCATTATTCACTCGTAAATTAAGGCAGGGTCTGTGATGGTCGTGTGAAAAAGCCAACACCAAGTCTCCAGAGGCCAAGGTTTTCATTAACAGCTCCAAATAGCCGATGATTTCCCACATGTTTATAATAGACTTTGCCTTATAATATTGGTGAAGAATGACTCTGAACACGGGATGAGTCCTGGGTAGCTCCGAGTTGGGGCATTTGCGCAGTAAGCCAAAATCCCCGGGTTCCTTTCCTGTGTCCGGATGTCATTTATCAACTAATTTAAATAAATTAAAATTAGACAAGTGACTCACTTGGCAGTGCTTATGGTTTCTAAGTGTAGGATCTAGGTTTGATTCCTGTCACGTTCCGTGGGCGCAATTTCGTCCCATTTTCCCCCCCAAAACGTCTTTGTACTCTTTTGGGGGAGTCACATATACTAAACACACCAGTGGAATAAGAATGAGGAAGATAAAACAAATTTAAAAGAAATGAAATCCACATTTATGTGGAGAGTGAAAAACCATCTAGGAAAAATCACCCAAAGTATACACACGACCGGGACTCAAACATCTCAGCCTTCTCGTCCCCAACGATCTCTTTCAAAATGTGACACATTAGGCTATACAGTCACGGAATCGAGTCAAAATGTATCAGCATTTCAGAGGAAGTCCACACACGTCACATTAGTAATGCCCATGTTTAATAGGCGACATGCCAAGAACTATACATGGGCAGTAATAATGTGAATCCTTTATACTTTTATATTTATTAATTGCAACCTGTTGTATGATCTCTAAAGTGTGTTGTTGTTATTGTTGCTGTTGTCAGCTATCATCAGCGCTGTATGACCGCATGACTCAGTGTCGCTACCTGTTCCCTGTGGACAGTTTCCAGTTGGACATTGCTCCGCAGCCGTGGTACGAGGTGGACGTGATGGGCCGTGGCAGATCGGCGCTCCAAGAGGTCGACTCTCATCTTGGTAACACAGGGCTAACTACCACTATTACCTGGGTAACACAGGTCTAACTACCACTATTACCTGGGTAACTAGGATAGTTGTGATGTTTCAACCACAGATACGCAGGAGGGTCATGATCATTTATACCTTTGTGGAAAATAGGTGCAGTTCCTTTGATAGTGCCAGTGCGGCATGCTCAGCTCGGATTTGTGAAAGTTATGTTTTATAAGATTTAGATTTGTATTTTAAATCAATAAGTAAGATTGTTTGGATCACAGGAGGAGAGGGTTTGTACTATATCTATTAAATGATTCTAACATTCGTTGCTGGCAGGTTTAGCGTTTGACACCTGGGATCTTGATTTCTACACCGACCTGTTCAAGGTCAAGCTGAGAAGAAATCCGACGAGTGTTGAGTGCTTTGACCTGGCGCAGTCGAACAGCGAACATAGTCGTCACTGGTTCTTCAAGGTGAGTCACGAGCAAATAACCAATTATTATTTATGAACCAATACATCCTTTTATGGATTATACTTATATTTTTGTCTCATGACAATTATTGGTTTCATCTGCCTTAACTTGGCTTTCTATTGGCTGTTGTCAGGGTAAGATGGTGGTCAATGGCAAGGAGCAACCCAAGTGTTTGATAGATATGATCATAGACACGCAGCGCTCCAGCAACCCTAACAACGTCATCAAGTTCACAGACAATAGCAGGTAAATATCCCAGTTACCTCTAACAACAAGTTCATAGTGCACCAGATGATCATGAACATATGATCTTGTCTTGTTCTCAGTGCTATCGAAGGCTTCACGGTGGAGAATCTACGACCCACCGAGACAAAGGGGGCCAGCAAGTTCACTCGGGTCTCCAATAGGTCCCACATAGTGTTCACCGCAGAGACACACAACTTCCCCACCGGCGTGGCACCGTTTAGGTAGCTCACAACTGTTGATGTGGTATTGTTCCCTTCTTTGTACATTATTGTATTTTACGCTCAAATTTTAGATCCGAGTTGCTCTCGAGCGAGTTTTTCTAGAAACTCTCGAGTATCGAACAGATTCAAGCTTGGGCTGAATAGATATATAATTATGTTAATAAAAAACAAATATATATATATTAATATTTTTAAACAATTTTTTAATGAAATAAAATTCAAAATATATTTTAAAAAAGTTTTAAAATATTTGTTTATTTTTAAGTAATTAGAAAAATTAAGTCATGATAAATTATAGGATTAAATTTTAAATATACTGTGATTGAAAGCGAATAATTATTTATTATTTAATTTAATGTCCTTGAGGAAAATGTTAATAAAAGCATTCACAAAAAGAATCTGGATGTTAAGAGTTAATAATATATATAGTTTTTAAATAACCCAGTTATTCGCTGTTCACTTGGTGCTGGGCTCTTACCACACAGAGAAATTAGAGCAGTCATGCTTTTTAAGATGTACATAGTGCAGGTACTTGATACCATCTTACACTAAGCGCTTTGTGCCCTAAAGTTTCTACATGTGTTTTCCTTCTCCCTCCATACAAATATGGGTACAATTCCTCTAAATTCATCATCCTCACTCATCCCTAACTTATTAGTATAGTTAGTAAATGTATACATACAACCTGAACAGGTATTAAGATGTGTTGCTAAGAATGATGCGGCCAGATTAACTCTATTCTCCTATTGGCTATGATCACAACTGCTGTTTTATTGTAATGTGGATTGTGTGTCCCAGTGGGGCCACGACAGGCACCGGAGGTCGTCTCAGAGATGTCCACGCGGTGGGCAGGGGTGGCCATTACATCGCTGGTACGGCCGGGTACTGCGTCGGAAACCTGCTTATACCAGGTGACTTTATACTGCTTATAAATTTAATTTAGTTTGTAAGTCTTGATGTGATATAATCAGTCAGTTAATAAAATATCATGTTAAATACTTCAAATAAAATGGAATAAAAAAGTCAAATGTTATATGCTTGAAAAAACATTGTGTGTTTTTGTACAATTTCACTAAACATTTTATTGCACACATTTTTGTAATATTAATTATAATATGATAAATCAAGTCACTATCACAAAATGCAATTCAATTATTTTAGATTTTTCTATATAAGTATTTTGAATGTACAAAACAGCTTAAAATTGCATTAATCAAACTTAAATTTAGTATTCTATTTATTAATATTTTTATTGGCAAAGCTTTATAGTTGTCGAAGCCTGGACTTTTTTCAGAAGCTTCTCATTCTCTTAGATTAAGGGGCTGAGTATAGGTATACTCAGAATTTTAAATCGAATATGAATCCTAACAAGCGTCACTCAATCGATTGTTTGGTCTGCCAGACTACAATCTACCTTGGGAAGATCACTCCGCCCTGTATCCGCCTAACTTTGCGCGGCCTCTGGAGATACTCATCGAAGCTAGCAACGGAGCATCCGACTACGGAAACAAGTTTGGTGAGCCCGTGGTGTGCGGGTTTGCAAGGTCCTTTGGGCTGTTCGATTCGTCGGGGGAACGCCGAGAATGGATCAAGCCCATCATGTTCAGTGGTGGTGTGGGGTCGCTCGACGCGGACATGGTCCGCAAGGTTGCTCCTGAGAAAGGTGAGGAACTATGAGGAGGATGTTGAGCTATTAGAGGAAGACATGGTCCAGAAGGTGACTCTAGGAAGAGATGAGGAACTATGAGGAGGATGTTGAGCTATTAGAGGAAGACATGGTCCAGAAGATGACTCTAGGGAGAGATGAGGAACTATGAGGAGGATGTTGAGCTATTAGAGGGAGACACGGTCCAGAAGATGACTCTAGGGAGAGATGAGGAACTATGAGGAGGATGTTGAGCTATTAGAGGGAGACACGGTCCAGAAGATGACTCTAGGGAGAGGTGAGGAACTATGAGGAGGATGTTGAGCTATTAGAGGGAGACATGGTCCAGAAGGTGACTCTAGGGAGAGATGAGGAACTATGAGGATGTTGTAATACTTCTAAACATAATCCTGTCATGTTCCAGGGATGCAGGTGGTGAAGCTTGGAGGACCTGTGTACAGGATAGGAGTGGGAGGAGGGGCTGCTAGCTCGGTCGAGGTGAGGAACATTTCAGCGCTGATGACACCTACTGGTCTAAACATACCCCATCTAACTCCTAGACAAAGTTAGAAAATAATAAGAGAATGTGAACTCTTCAGTTTTGAATTAGTTACACCCAGTTTAGTAAGAGGGATAGCCAAAAATGAGATTTTGAGGGGCCTTCAGCCATAAAATTTAAAGTGGGTTCATGAGGAAGGGAGGATCTACCTGCAAATGTCTGACAATCAGATGCCCCTAGACATATGAATATTAATTTTTGATGTACTTATAGCTCATAATGAGATAAATTGAACATAAATTTGTATTTTAGTTTTAAATATTTAATCGCCGAAGCTTCATAACCATCAATTTTAGATCTTTTTGAAGTTTTTCACTCCCCTAAGTTATAGTAATATAACTCTTAGCAGTGAACGTACAACATGTTATCTAAACGGCAATAGAATGACAACAGTTGTGTGACCTTGCGCTACTGTAGGTCCAAGGTGACAACAAGGTAGAGCTGGACTTCGGAGCCGTGCAGCGTGGGGATGCAGAGATGGAGCAGAAGTTGCATCGAGTGATCCGAGCTTGTCTGGAGCGCGGAGCGGACAACCCCATTTTGAGTATCCATGATCAAGGAGCGGGGGGTAACGGTGAGTCCTGTAGTCAACAAATAGAAACCTTTCAAAAAAAGACAAAGTGTATCATAAATCTGAAAAATAAATATAAGAATAAATTGGAAAATTATTTTAAAAATTATTCCCATCTTGTTCCCATGGGGAATTGTTATTTCCTGCCTGAAAATTCCCCGAAGTCAAAACATCATTTCTGCCTCGCCCTATTTTGAATCATAGTCGAAGCAATGCACACTCCTATCAGCTACTACTGGCACAAGAGTGCAACAGGGAGTCACTGGTGTGTTTGACCCGCAGGAAACGTTCTGAAGGAGCTGGTTGAACCGGCTGGGGCAGTAATCTTCTCGCGTAGGTTCCCGCTGGGAGATCCTACTATATCCACTCTAGAGTTGTGGGGGGCAGAGTACCAGGAGAATGACGCCATGCTCTGTCGACCCGTTGATGTGCCGTTGATCAAACAGATAGGACACAGGGAGCGATGTCCTGTCAATATTGTCGGAGTTGTACTGGACAACGGCAAGGTGAGGATGTGAGGTTTATATCAATCAACATTTCCTGTCATGTTGATAGAATGTCCGTCATGTTGATACAATGGCCGTCATGCGCAGGTGGTGTTGTCGGAAGAAGAGGATGATAATGAGCTCAAGTATCTTGATGGCAGCTATGTAAAACAGGGAACTCGTCATCCAGTGGATCTAGAGTTGGAGCTGGTCCTCGGTTCAATGCCTCAGAAGGTGACTCCTAGCATTTCAACCCTTATATAAATACACGATTTAGATACAAGCTCCTCGCTACTATGATGACAGGATATTATGTCACCAGGTGTTCCATCTGGACCGCAAGCCTGTCATCGTGACATCACTTACTCTTCCTACCAGTCTGTCGGTCCTACAAGCTCTTGATTTGGTCCTGAGACTGCCATCTGTGAGCAGCAAGAGGTACCTCACCAACAAGGTTGACCGCTGTGTCACTGGATTGGTGGCGCAGCAGCAGTGTGTCGGCCCTCTTCACACACCCCTGGCCGATGTGGCAGTCACTGCTCTTTCACACTTGTCCTTGGTAAGCTCACACCTGATCCTTGAGAAACGTTCGTTGCCTTTCGTGTTGCTTCAAAATGGAGGTTTGTTAGATTTTCTTTCAGGCACTCGACAGCAGCTAAGTTAATACCTATTAACCATCATGCCCTGGTGTAAAACTGTGTAAATATTACCCATCATGCCCTGGTGTAAAGCAGTGTAAATATTACCCATCATGCCCTGATGTAAAACAGTGATATGTAAATATTACCCATCATGCCTTGGTGTGAAACAATGTATATTACCCATCATACCCTGGTGTAAAACTGCGTAAATATTAACCATCTTGCCCTGGTTGTAAACAATGTAAATATTACCCATGATACTCTAGTGTAAAGCATAGTTTGTCATAAAATGTCTACAGGAAGGTGTCGCAACAGCAATTGGGGAGCAACCGATCAAGGGGCTCATTGACCCCGCAGCAGGTGCCCGCATGACTGTGGCAGAGTCCCTCAGTAACTTGGTGTTTGCCACAATCTCGGACTTGAAGGTATGGCATAAAACCTCATGGAAAAGATTGAGAAGGATGAATTATAAGTACGGATGGACAGTGGGGAAGAAATGGAATGGGAAATGAGGCAACATATCAAGAGTGGGATCAGGAATTTATAAAAATATATTATATTGACTGTACAGACATCTGTTTTCCCACAAGTCATTGATCTTGTAGTTTTTTTTAGCATCGTGTTGTAATGATACTGTGTTGGACCCCTCTCATATATTCAAAAAGTCATGGAAGAAGTGTATTTTTCTTTAAAAAAAACTGTATATAAAGTTTCCTTTTAATACTTCATCCGTGGAGAATCATACCTTTTTAGAAGTAATTTCAATACACTGCATTTTAAAACTTTCTTTCTTTAAAAGACAAACTCTCTTGTATTTTAAAAGTCATGTGACCTGCTGGCTCCTTTTACCCAAAAGGAAGCTATCCTTCACAATATCAGGTTGCCAGGAGTTCTCCTATTAGTTAGTTTAGACACTGGTGACAAGGGGTCCAAGAAGCAAGGGGTAGGTCGTATATAAGCAGCTAGTGCGTATGAATCCACACAGTAAACAGTACACAGAAACCTTGTAATATCACAGTGACAGTACACTGTACTCAGAATACAGTATGGGTTCACATCCACGACATCATCATTTACAATCTGATATCATTATAGTTGGCGCCCAATCACAGAGCAAAAATATCTCAATAGAAAATCAAATATCTCCATAGTTGGCGCCCAATCTCGGGGCAAATAGCACAATAAAACCCCATATCACTATAGTGTCTTACTACCCGCTTGAGTTACATGCTTATGTACTAATTACACTAATGGTTTTAGGGATTATGAAGGTTATATTTATATAAAGTGTACTCACATTTGCATAGAGGAATAGTGGAAAATCATTTTGTAAAACCCACCCTCATTACACGTGACCTTGTAGTTGGCCATACAAAGAAATAGCCACTCCTTTCTGACTTACAGTCGTTGAGCGTTTGGTATCCCGTCCACCCCTAATTTACTGTATTGTATATGAATGACTGGCAAGAGGATATCGTGGGAAGCTAACCTTGGTCTCCTTGCAGGATGTGAAGTGCAGCGGTAACTGGATGTGGGCCGCCAAGCTGCCAGGGGAGGGTGCAGCTCTGTATGATGCATGTGTGGCCATGTGTGATGTAATGTCACAGCTGGGGGTTGCGGTGGATGGAGGGAAGGACTCTCTCAGTATGGCTGCAAGGGTCGGCAAAGACACTATCAAGGCTCCTGGTCAGTATCACGGCAGCGGTCTGGTGTTCCACAACTCATTGATTCATCCTCTTCCATTCCCTTATAATCACCTTCCTCTTCCATTCCCTTATTATTGTAGTTTGTATCAAAGTCCAGGTGGTCTCTAAACACTGTGCTAAAGAAGCTGGTCTCTAAACACTGTACTAGAGAAGCTGGTCTCTAAACACTAGGACAGAAGATAACTTACTATGACACTCTGGGGTTGTGGTAACTAAGATTTTGTGTCTGTCCCACTAGGAGCGCTAGTGGTGTCGACGTATGCCCCCTGCCCTGACATCACACTAGTGGTGACCCCTGACCTCAAGTGCCCGTCGACAGGGTGCACCGGGGTCCTCTTGCACGTGGATGTATCCGGCGGCCAGAGTCGTCTGGGGGGCTCTGCCCTGGCTCAATGCTTCAACCAACTCGGTGACACCACCCCGGACTTGGACCGACCGGGTGTCTTCAAACAAGCGTTCATCGTTACACAGTCTCTTATTAGAGGTACAGTGGACTGTTTTCTGAGAGTGTGGTGTTTGGAACCCACGAGTGTAGAACAAGATAATTAAATTAACACTCGAGTTTAATATGGTTTTGTTTGAGAAATATCGAATTAGAAAATTATTTGAGGAAACTGACACATATAGTTAACTTTTGGTGGTTTTTTGTTTTGATTTACACCCTTTCATTGTTACTATTTTCTACAGGTGTGCGAAGCTTTAAAAACTTTGACTTGGCTTCATATATTCCTTCTCTTCGACTTCGATTAGAAAGTGAAATTCTGTATTTGACAATCACGAAGCTTCGTCAAAAAAACACACACATTTAAATTTAAAACACACTTTTATATTTATTTTTTAAATTTTGTTGTTATTTCCATCACAAATTAGTGTTTGTACAAAAACAAATTCAAAATAATTCTATTACAGTTTGTGATGATAACTTAATTTGTCATTTTAAGAAAAAATGTAGAAATTATGTTTGAAATTTAGCATTTTGTAAATTTAATTTAATACCTACCTATAGATATACAAAGTATATTACTTTTTTTCTTTTTCAACATTAAACTTTTTATTTTTTTAAATTTGAATTTCAATTCAGTTTCAAGAATATTTCAAATTATTCAATTCGACTTCACTTCAAATTTAAAAAGTGGACTTGGCGCCCCCCTATAAATATGAATAGGTCTCAGCTCATACCTTGGTTAAGATCCATAGCATCTACCAGTGGGGAGGGATTTAGACCTGTATTATGATAAGTCGCACCACACCACATCACATTTTTACTAAACCTTCCCTTTGGTTTGAAAATTGCTCTCTCAACAGAAAGGTGGAAGGCTCGAAATGTGTTAATCACTCCATACTTAGTTCCTACATCTTTAGCCCTTGTAATAGATAGTCCCTCCATATTTAGTTCCTCCATCTTTAGCCCTTGTAATAGATAGTCCCTCCATATTTAGTTCCTCCATCTGTAGATCCTGTAAGAGCCAGTCTATTCACCTCCGTCAGATGTTTGCCTGTATTAGTCAATAAAGTGTTGTGATGTTGTCACACCTGCAGAGGGTAAGATCTTGGCTGGTCACGATGTTAGTGACGGGGGGCTCATCACCTGCCTCCTGGAGATGGCGTTCGCCGGGCTGAGTGGCCTGAATGTGGACGTGACACACAAGTGTGGTCAGCCGCTTGAGGCTCTGTTCAGCGAAGAGACAGGCTGGGTTGTGGAGGTCCACCCACAAGACGCGGACTACGTTCAGACCCAGTTCAAGGACCGCGCGGTACCGTGCCACATGCTGGGCTGGTCCACAGCGTCTGGTTGGCAAGCACCGGTAAGTCCTTGCGCCTCGAGTTACAACTCATACCTCTATTTGTTCCAATCCATTGCAAGGCCAAAGTTTGTTCTTGAAATATAGGCGTGTGCAAAGCTTCGAAACTAATATCAGCTACCATCTCACTTCGACAATATAAAGCCTCGCCAATTAAAATATTTACAACTAAAGTACTCAATTTATGTTTAGTTACTGCCGCTCTGACCTGTCATGTACAGTAAACATTCATATATTATAAAATATCTGAAACACATTGATCTAATGTTGTGATAGTAATTTGATTTATCAGATTAAGGTGAAATATTGCTAACAATTGTGGATTTAAAAAAAAAGTTATTTTAGTATATAAATTTATACAAATAACCACAGTAAAGTTTTTTTAGCATAAAACAGATAACAAAAGATATTCCAACTTTGATTTGGCTTCAGGAATATTTCCTGAGGAAGATACAATAAAAGCATCAAAATATTGAAATGAGTGTAAAAATGTGTTTGTGTTTTTACTTTTATTTGTGCGTCATTTATCTACAATTCAGTCATTTTATTTATTAGTACATATTATATATTCAATTTGAGTTTGCTTTGAATTGAAAAAGTGGACTTGGCACTCCTTTATTGTAATATTATTTTACCTAATATTGGATCAGATTCATTACTAACTAATAGTTTCTATTGTTTGTAGTGTACACTCCAGTGACTTGTGACTGTTTAGATCCAAGTGGCAGTCGACGGGGTGGTGGTGCTCGAGAATGTGGATGTTCTGTCCTTGTTTCGTATCTGGGAAGAAACCAGCTTCCAGCTCGAGTGTCTCCAGGCCAGTCCGGGCTGTGTCCGCAGGGAATACGAGTCCTGGGGGAAGAGGAAGACCCCGTGCTACTCACTCACGTTCGACCCGCTCATCTCTCCAATACCTGCCTGTCCGTTGACTCGTCGTGAGTAAATTCATTCACACTTGCCATTGTGTTCACATTCTGTCAAATAAACCTACAAACTTTAAAACAAGCCTACAAAATATTTGAAAAAAAAAAAACTTTTTTATGGATTTTTTTTTAAATATACTTATTTGTCTCAAAATGGTAATAATTGAACATAAATGAGTATTTTAACTGTCAATACTTTCGAAGCAAAGTCAAAGTTTTTGTAGCTTCACACACAGCTGTTGTATATGGCTCGTAATCGGGGCATTGCCATCCAAACACTCGATGTTATTTATATTTAGGGCTGTATCCGAATAGTCAAGTACACTTGACTTGATGACTTTACACTTAACACACACTTGAGATTGAAGACTGCAACAGACTATTTGAATGGCAAAATATCCATTTCACACCCTTGAGTCCTCAGTGCTGCTTCCTACCAATGATCTTAGAAATCATTTTAAACGCCATCTATCAGCCCGAATTAGCATAAGCTACTTATTTGTAGTGACTTATTTTCACTGCACATAACAAACCATACAAACCATCCAACACAACACAACACAATACAACTCTACAAAACAACCAGTATATTTAACGTACATTATCAAAGATACATTACTCTACAAGCTCTATCTCTAGCAGATGAAAAGTTAAACAATCCCCCGATCAAACACTGCATCGACGGCATGTCAAAGGTAACCTGCTGTCACCCTTGGACTCAAGGGCGTGTGAGGGGTGCATTAGCACACTTCATGACTCTTCGGACGGATCTACACTTGATCACGTGATTGCTAATGCAACTACAAGTGAACGTCAAGGGTCGACAGCGCGTGAAGTAGACTATTCGGATACAGCCTAGGTTAAGTAAAATTCTGGTAGATACTTTATCCAACTTGTGCTTTATGATAGGGTATTTTGTAGTCTGTGCTAATTGTTGTCTGTTGCCAGCTCCGCGTGTTGCTGTGGTGCGGGAAGAAGGTTCCAATGGTGATCGAGAGATGGCAGTAGCTGTGCACATGGCAGGGTTTGAGGTCTGGGATGTGACAATGCAGGACCTTCTGGACAAGACTGTCACCACAGACACCTTCAGGGGTATTGTGTTTCCTGGCGGGTTCAGCTATGCCGGTATGTTACCTCTGAAACACTTGCTTCCTCATACCTACCCTTATCATATAACCTGAACAAGTTGTAAGACACGATGATAGAAACAAATTCAAGGATAAATTAAAGGAGATATTTCAGCTTTAAATCCAAAGATAAATCTTAAGACTGTAGTCGGGGTGTGCAAAGCTTCAAAAACTTCGACTTGGCTTTGTATATTTGTTCGCCTAAACTTTGATTCGAAAGTGAAATTTCGGATTCAATAATTACGGAGCTTCAACAAAAAAAGTATTTGAATTTAAAACAAACATTCATGTATTTTTTTTTTTCATTTGCTGATGTTATTTCCAATACAAATTAGTATTCACATAAAAATAAAATGAACTTTTATATCTCTCTAAGAAACACCTTTTTTTGTTTTATGAATTGTACTATATTTGTAAGAAGGTACAGGAAAGGTGGATAGAAACATATAAAAGGGACAAACACAATATGGCTTTTACAATGAAAAGAAGAATACAGTTCTCACTTTACACTGCTGCCCTTGGACAAAGAGGTAAAGAAAATCGATCGTTACCGCCCAATCTCCTGACCTAGGTTTCATTCTATCGGAACTCATCACCAGTAGAGTGTGAAATGCGTAACTCAACTTCCTAAAAGTAATAACATAAAGGGCATGCTCATTGTAAAAGCCATATTGTGTTTGTCCCTTTTATATGTTTCTATCCACCTTTCCTGTACCTTCTTCCAAATATAATACAATTACCTCACAGAGCAAAAAATTGTTTACCTTAAAGAGATATATTATATATCCACTTCCAATGTCCATCTGAGTGTCGTATAGTTCTCTACAAATTTCCTTTTCCTTCCTCTTGTGTTTTTAGGATTCCTCTTTTAGGAAGTTGCATTGCGCATTCAACATTTCCTCCTGATCAGTTCCAATAGAATGAAACCTAAATTATATTGTGTGTTAATCACTTAAATTATTATTTTAAGACTAAATATATTACTTATCTTTGAAGTATAGCATTTTGTAAATAATATTTAATACCTAAATTTACATAGTTATACAAAGTATAGTATTATTATTGTTGTTTTTTAATGGAAGAAGCGAGTGGTACTATTAACAGAACTAGTAGTTAAAATAGTCTTAATGGTGTGTAGATGTGCTGGGGTCTGCGAAAGGCTGGGCAGCTAGTCTTCTGTTCCACTCCTCGCTCAAGGAACAGTTCCGATCTTTCGTCGAGCGGGAAGATACTTTCAGTCTTGGCGTCTGTAATGGCTGCCAGCTGATGAGCCTGCTGGGATGGATTGGATCATTAACACTAGGTTACCTTCCTTGATACTACATACTTTGATTAAACAACTATCTGTAGACAGGTCACGAACCAAGCACTGCTTCGAGCTTCATAACAAGCATCATTGATAGGCTACATAACACTCACCACTGAAGGACTATCTAATAAGCAATAAAAACAATGCTGTGTCTGTCACAAGACATACCAGACGTCGTGTTGACTGTCCTGTCACAAGACAGACCAGACGTAGTGTTGACTGTCCTGTCACAAGACAGACCAGACGTAGTGTTGACTGTCCTGTCACAAGACAGACCAGACGTCGTGTTGACTGTCCTGTGTCTGTCACAGCCTCACCAGACGAAGGACAGCCTCCCTCTCCAGACGTAATCCTGGACCACAACTTGTCAGAGAGGTTCGAGTGTCGGTTCAGCACGGTCAGAGTGGAGATGTCCCCAGCGATGATGCTACAGGGCATGGAAGGGTCGGTCCTAGGGGTGTGGGTGGCTCACGGAGAGGGTGAGTTCAACAAACACTTCCTCTTGTCTCCTTGTAAGTGCACACACTCAGGTGTATCGGGGGATTTCACTTCAAAGTAAAATCAAATATATGAATTGTTCCCAAAGCCAAATTTGAACTTAAATATTTTGTAAATACTATTGAAAAAATTAGAACATTGTACACATTTAAACAACTTTAAGACAATTAATATTATATAAAATTGTGTTACTGCAAAAAAGTACAGATTTTATCCAACGTTTATAAACTATGTTACTATTACAACATGTAATATAAATACCACCATTTACTATAGTTCAAAAATAAAACTAGAACATGTATGATTACTTAGACAAACAATACAATAATATATACAACAAAAAATCTAATAAGACATGCAAACAAACAATCAATCCAATAATATACACAAATAAAGAATACAATAAGATAAGCAAACAATCTCATCAGATATGCAAACAAACAATCCAATAAGCTATGCAAGCTATGCAAACAATCCAATAAGATACACAAACAATCCAATAAGATACACAAACAATCCAATAAGCTATGCAATCTATGCAAACAATCCAATAAGATACACAACAAACAATACTATAAGGTAAACAAACAATACATTAAGATATGCATTTGTTTATTTTGGCTTTCAATATTTTACTGGCGAATTTTGTAATAATTGTTGTAGTGAAAAATGTTTTTCAAAGTGAAGTTGAAGTTAGTAAATATTCAAAGCCATATGGAAGTTTTTGATTTTTTGTTCACCCCTACTGTATATTATTCTGATGAACATTGGGTGTAGCTGATCTTGTTATTGTTGCAGGACGCTTCACATTCCGAAGTGAACAAGTGCGCTCGTCCTTAGAGAGGAAGTTGTGTTTCCCTATCAAGTATGTTGATGACGATGGCGAGCCCACCACAACATATCCTATGAACCCCAACGGAAGTGTTGGTGAGTCCACAATCTTATTCAAAGTGTTTTATCGGGCTTTGTTCACTTGTTTTACCCGCAGCTGGCACTTGCTGATGTGAGTATAGTGTGGAACTTGCGTCCACTTGAAGTCCCCAGTAACAGTAACTGTCTGGAGACTAGACTAGCACCTGGGACAAGCCATTGTTCCGAGACTAAACTATCTCTTGTTGTCACAGGTGGTGTTGCGGGAGTGTGCTCGCAGAACGGACGCCATCTTGCCATGATGCCCCACCCAGAGCGCTGTGTGCAGCTATGGCAGTGGCCCTGGATCCCCTCTGATTGGGCAAACAAGTACACAGTGTCACCATGGTTGCGTATCTTTCAAAACGCATACACCTGGAGCATCAAGCGTTGCGTTTAACATCCAAGGGCAGTTTGAGCAGAGAGCAGGTCAAATAATGCAACGTCTTAAGAAATTGCAGGGAAGATTTGGTTCTTCCAGTAATTCCCTAACAAATCTGTGTGAGTTTTGCGAGGATTACAACAAGCTAAACATGATATCTTAACAATTCTTTACACATTCCAACTTTGTTGTAACGAGGCCGCGAGACTGACAGATCAATCATATTACATGCAAGCAACCCAAGACTCTCTTTATTTCAACCTGTATTCTAGTGAAATGGTAGCCTCTTGATTTCGACCTGCTGCGTAGCAAAACAGCGTCCTCTTGGTTTCAACCTGCCAGATAGCGTAAACCTTTTCCTAGTCACGCTCAGAACTAATATAGGGCAGATTGAGCTTTAATTCCATTTAATTTTAATTCTTGATCATTATTTGCCTGGAGAGAGTATGTAAAATTACTGATGGAATAGATGCACTTGACTAACATTTAAAACCTAGATTACTGAACTAGAGTCTAGTGTGCCAGTGCTAAGTTGGTTGGTTTTGTAATTCGATTACGTGTCCCAAGCTGATGTTGTCGCACATAAAAAGGAAAACTGAAGTTTTACTGAACTGACAACGTTGTGATTGGCTCAGAGCTTGTCATGTGATTACGTTTCAGCGAACGTGTGACTCCACAGCAAGAGTGGAGGAGTTGAAATCATCGAGTGACACTGAACTGGTGGATAACACACGGGCAGTGTTGACCAAGTCACAGAAGATGTCAAGACTATTATTGACGCCAAAGTCAGACTTTCATGTTGGAGTTCCACCATATTGGTCTCTCTTCAAACTATGGAAAAATTCGTCCAAAATTTTATATCGGTTATTGTACATTTTTCTAATGGTTTATAAACTTTATACAATAAACTGGCTTAATGCATTTTAGATATGTATAATTTTAGTTTTTGTTTTATTTTGAAATTGTTGTATTCTTCACAATTTTGATTTGTGCCAAACTTATTTTTTTATTTTGTAATGTCCTGATTCAGATACACTCAAAATATTTTCTGAACTCCCTGAGAAATATTGTTTTCCTTCACTCTTTTGATGACTGAAACACTCTCCTTTGTTCTGGCGATGACTGAAACACTTTCCTTTGTTCTGGTGATGACTGAAACACTTTCTTTTGTTCTGGCGATGACTGAAACACTCTCCTTTTCTCCCACGATGACTGAAACGATCATAGGCATGCAAAGGTGTTATATAAATATAAAATACAACGATACTAGATAAGTAATAATTTTGCTACCACAATAGCTTAATCTAAATAAAAGCAAACTGTGTGCTTGCAAGAATTACGTTATTTTAATTCCTTTATTATTAATTTGAGTATATTTAATCAAGTGGATTATGAAGCATTACAATAATATACCACCATTTTAAGCTCTTGATTAGGCACAAATAAAGGGTATAAATTTTCTTTCAAACTGTACCTTGTTTTTTAAGTGAGTATGTATTTAGTCGCAACTGTTTACTTCTTATAGTGAGTCTAGGTCTTGGTTTAGAGGGACAAACTCAAGTTTGAAGGTTTGAGCACACACACATCTCAACTTGTTTTATTGAATACTTTGCACAGGATATGTTTATGAAACTTAACCAATGTTAAAAATGGATGTTACTGTCCTATGTTAGGAGCCAGAGCTCTGGGCAGGCTAGAAAAGTAGTGTTCTATAGCCACCATTTTCTTTCAAGATGGCTGTCATGTATTATTTATATATAGGGACCTTTCAAAGTTGTTATAATGAAGCTACAATAATCAGAAGCTAAGAAAAAAGGCCAAAAGGCACTGTTTTGTAGCCGCCATCTTGAAACAAAATGGCAGGTGTAACTTCTAACTAGTAAACAGGGCACCCGAGCTATGTCCATGCAAAATGTCAACCCACATGGTATAGTGGTTTTTGCGTGAAAGAATAACAAACAACTCATTTTTGGTCAAATAGTCTAATTTTCATGAAAAAATTAGAGGGAATGAGGGAACAAATAATATTTGACTTTGGTCGTAAAGCTTGGTGAACACGTTTTAATAAAAGGGTTATATAGGCTACCATTAAAAATATTATTTAAATATGGGGGGGGATGATGTTATGACATAATATTATAAAGGGGGTTCGCAAAATTTAATGGAGGGGGGTGNGTGGGTATTTTTTAATTTTTATTTAGCACCGTGTCTTGGGGGGGGGGGGGTAAATAAAATTATCGTGATCTAGCTTATGGACAACCCCAACTTTAAAAAAACAGTTATATAACGTGTGCTTGACACCGTGTTCAGTCATTCCTTGGTCACATGAATGAAGGTAGAATTTTGAGAAAATGTACCTGCATTTGTGGGAGAGGAGAGTGAAGATTTATCTAGGTAAATCCAGCTTCAGTAAGCTTGGCTTGCTCTTCCGATCACCAGACTAGGTGAGGTTGACGTCTTAGTCTGTATGCCCACTGGTGCAGTTTACTGCACTTCATGAGACTTAACATGTTTTTGCTCTGAGTATTTCGAACTTCCCACCACTATTCAATAGTTAACTATTTGACCATTTTACTCAAATTTGTATATTTTTCTAAATGGGAAAATGCGAACGTTCTTTGATGTGTGGTGTGCTGTGCTGTCAACTTAGATTGTTGATTGGCTGCATTGGTCACATCCAATGAGCTCTATATAGGCCTACTCTTGGAGCGAGCGACACCATGTACAATTATTGACCAAAACATGTAATATCTAATTATAATAGTTCTTTATATATGTTGTTGCCGCCACCCTTAAACCCAAGAGAAATAATATAAACCTAATATAACCTAGCTCAAGAGTGTCCCTAGGACTCCTTTTATCCTGGCCACAGGGTGCGCAGAACGACAATCAACTCACCACAAGGTAGAAATAATCTGAAAGGTAACCCTATACATTAATGTACAAGATAAATACAAGATGTATTTCAGGATTTAAATATGTTGCTTTAGATAGCTCACAAAATATGCTCCCATTTAGTTGAATCAAATGTTTGAAATTAAGGAAGATGCTACCGATGATTGTAGATAAGTTGGGCTGATCTCACCAAATTTCTTAATTTCTTAATAATACTCATAGATAAAGATACTTCCCTCTGGCAGTATTTCAAAATATTATATTTGGAAGTCAGGACATAACAAAAACCTTTTTGGAACTACAACTCAAAACAGGTTGCTAGGCAACCATATAAATAACATTCACAATAATAAGTAAAATAATGATATGTAAGTTTACTAAAATTAACACTACGCAAGATCATAATAGAACATTTTAAACTAACCGCTAGTAATCAGCTGTTACCACAGAGCAATTAAAAGAAAACCTTCAATAATTAGTTCACAGTCAGCGTCCCGAAATGTAGGTAGCGCTAGCTTTAAATAGCTATATTTTCTCCGGCCAGAACCAAAGATAAGCATAACAGACAGGAGGATTAAATAATATGAACATTTACACTGAGTTCGCTTATTTATTGTAACTAAAATATTGGGATGAGGGAATGTCACATATTTTTAAGGTTAGACATTTTAAGAACCCATTTACAGTTTCAAATTAAATTAAAAGTACCGTAATATGTTATAGATTCCCATAAAATATTAAAGTATGTGCGAATGTCTCACGATCCACTGAATGTGTAAAAGAGAGAAGAAAATACCAAAAAGTTTCTTTCTTCCTCATAAATTAGTGTACATATAACCACTTTAAAATTTCAATTCTAGATGTCCATCTAGTTATGTTTGAAATATCACAGATCATAACCCTTGGCCACAGACAAATAAAAGAGACATTTTCTAGCCTTACGGGATTTTAGCTGCACTCCTTTTGCCAGCTTAAGTCCTTCAGCAGGCTTCAACACTGGACTTCGCTAGTGTCAGTGCTGGGTGATAATAGGACTGAGTGTAGCGATCCTAGTGTTGAAGGACACGAGCTGGCAAAAGGAATGCAACCATTTTTAACCTGGAGACTTAGTGTCTGAGTATATTTAAAGCATGAACGAGAAATGGTGTTTTGAATACCAACGTTGGAAATGTGGTTTTGAATAAAGTTATGGTTTAAGCAACCCTACAAAGAAAAATGGCATCCCTCTATACTTCGAAACCAGCTATTTTGTACCGTTTGTTTGCGGTACTGAATTACTTTTGGTTCGGGCTTTGGTGACGTCACCCACAGACTAAGCCAGTGTGGTGTGGCGTGGTGAGTCTTGGAGGTTTGGTGGTTCAGGTCATACCAATTAGAGGTACTAAAAGAGCACCCACCTCGATCAGAAGTTTAAAGCAACAGTCTTGGTTGGGTCACACACTAAATAGGGATGGTTTAATGAAGAGAATTATGTCGGGGAATGTAGAGGTAAAAAGGAGGGTTGAATTATATATACAAGTTTGAAAGAAAACACTTAGGACTACGGAAAATGTGCCACGTCCAGTTTATACCTGTCTCAGGACAGATCCACAGAAGAAGAAGAAACTATAGTTAAATTGAAAAAAACTATGATGGCTTCTAATATGACACCTTAGCTACAAAGTTGTTAATTTGTTACACTTGAACTGGTTTTACAAATATGTAAGGATTAAAGCTATATTTGAAAATAATCTTTTTAAGAAATTGGACTAAAAACACTTAATCAATTATTTTATGTAACAACAACCTTAGTTTTAGCATTTAACTTATTCTATTTTACATTTTATTTTATTTATTGTCATTCTACTTTTTGATTTTTTTTAAATCAAATTTTTACTACAAGATAATTTTAAGTATGAACAGAAACTATTTTCAATCTGCTGTGGATACTAGCCTTTAATTGGCTAGTAGGGCCTCTTTTCACATATCCATTGACTAACACATCTCAATACCAAGGATTGTCTATGCTCATCTCAATGGATAAATCATTAAAAGTTAAATTGACACTGTACAATATTCAATATGTATTGCTTACTAACGCTATCAGGGAAAATAATGTTTCATTTTATTGCACATTACGTGTTTTACACTATTCTCTATTAGTTATATGTTATTCATGAATAAAAGCCCAGGCTAACCCTTTGTTAGATATAACCCTCTTATTAGTATTGCTTAAAAAAAAAATCTAACCGAGAGATGTGCTTGTGTTTCAAGTTTGGTCAAGAATGGAAAACTACCAATAATTAAAAGTTATTAAAAACAAACGGGAGCGGTTCACCCACATTGTTACCAATTCAATCATTCTCACCATTATCTTAGCCATTAGCAGTTACAATACAACGAATGCTATCTTCAGGGCTGTGACTTGTGGGTTTTAACGGGAACAGAACGAATAGATCTTAGGTGCAGTGAATGATCGTCAATTGTCATCACTGCCACTAGTTGTCGAAGTGCGTGTGATGTGTCAACGTTGTGTACGTTGGAAATAAGTAGGTTATGTTTTCGTAAATAGCGAATGTTTGGTGCAAATACTTCACGATGGGCGTGGGATTACAACCTCTCGAATTCACAGATTGTTTGACGGATAGTCCGTATTTCAGGGAGAAACTTCACGCGCACGAGAAAGAACTTGAAAAAACAAGTCAACAAATCAAAGGGTTAATCAAGGAAGTGAAGGATCTTCTAAATGCAGCGAAAAGTAAGGAGATACAAATATATATAGTTTTACGTTTCCCACTGCCATAAGTTGTATATTATGGAAATAAACCCCCCTGAAAACACTTTAAAATCCCGATATCACGTACAAATAATATTAGGCCTAATTATTTTAATGGACTTGATTCTACACCTCCAAAGCGTACAGTTAGTTTATAAAACATTAACAGGTGTCTCATAGTTGTCGACGATATTTTCCCCTCTCCCCTAATTAATATATTACCGAATGAATTTGGACGGTAACGTTTCGAAGTAGGCGTCTCTCACGTGTTTTTTTTTATTATCGCGTTATTAATATTTTAGTGTGTCACGCCCATCTTATATTATGCTTACCAGGCGAATAGATTTAGTGCGATATTCAACAATGGTAAATACACTCACTACACGTTAAAAATGGGTTTGTGTAAAGTTACGATAAAAACTACGGGTTTTGAGATGATTGTTGTCTTAATTAACATACAAACTTTTTAACGCAACATATTATAATTTATTAATTTTGGAACCTCTAGGTACCTAAAATATGTTGTGTCATGTCAGAGTTTTAGTTTGACATTTATTTTTGATCAATGAAATGAAACTATTGGTATCCTCTGATCCGTAAATGACCTTGAATAATTATATAACCTCCGTGGCGTTTACCTAGGACTTCTCTGAATTAGAATTATATTGTGTGAGTATGCTTGTGTACAGTCCAATTTTCATATAAAGGGCCTTCTTTGGCGGCTAAAGAAGTTCTTACACTCATATTAATAAGAGAAAGTTATATAAAACACGCCAAGTATGTTACCAAATAAAAAAGAAAATAAGGCCCTTCAAAGAGTAGCTCCTAATGATGTTGGACCTAGAGCTGGATGTTGGGCGGGGATGTTGGTACTAGGTCCAATACGACCTGCACTAAAGCTGGATGTTGGGAGCAGATGTTGGCAGAATGATGGATGGAATGTGACCTGCACAAAGCCTGCACTATCTTATCACTGTTATCTTGTGATTGATAGCGTTATTGTTTTAGTCTTGACTGACTCAAATAGATAAAATGACATGTACAATACTCTAGTCCACACTAGGTAATATACTAAGTTACGGGCGTATATGTTTGGTTTCTGGCCCAATGATGCTTCATCCTTCTGAGTTATAATTAGTGATAGATAGCTCTGCAATATAATAAAAACCTATCCCTCCAGAACTGTATGAAACCTAGCCCTGCAGGTCTGTGTTGAAACCTATCCCTCCAGAACTGTATGAAACCTAGCCATGCAGGTCTGTGTTGAAACCTATCCCTCCAGAACTGTATGAAACCTAGCCCTGTAGGTCTGTGTTGAAACCTAGCCCTGCAGGTTTGTATTGAAACTAGCCCTGCAGGTCTGTATTGAAACTAGCCCTGCAGGTCTGTATTGAAACCTAGCCCTGCAGGTCTCTTGTGCCGTGTTGCAGGGACAGTGACAAGGGACGTGACTGGCATTAACTAGTGGCGACCCAAGTGGTAGCCATAGACCTATTTTAAATTAGGACAACACACTATACATGTCTGAACAAACAAGTTAGTCCATATAGTGAGTGATTTATATACAAGTTCCATCTGTGATCTAGCGATGTCTCCACCTCGTCTTGATGGATAAGCAACTGCTGCAACACATCTGGAGATATCCTGGTATAGGCCGGGTTCGTTTACATTCATTTCATTTTGTGTATTTATCGCACACTAAACATAGGGCGAGCGTAAGAAATGTCACATCCTTGCTTGATCCACCTAACATTTTTATATGAAGGCACAAACACCCACCATACGACGCCACCAAACACTTCTATATGACGCTCCCAAACACCTCTATACGACGCCACCAAACACCTCTATACGACGCCACCAAACACCTCTATACGACGCCACCAAACACCTCTATACGACACCCCCAAACACCTCTATACGACGCCCCCAAACACCTCTATACGACGCCCCCAAACACCTCTATACGACGC